>LTAE01003950.1:20442-22942 GCA_001647135.1 Pontederia paniculata | reverse complement strand
GAAGTTAAAATTCCGGAGGGCCCACCTATGAACCCCCAAACTTTATGCTTTAGTATATTTGGCATCTTTTGAATATCTTGTGTCACTTTCCCTTGTAGATTAGGATATTTTAATGTTACACGCTCGGAATATTTTTCAGTAGTTATAGATCAATGACCTAAGCACTTATATTTTTATCTTATATTTGTCAATTTGTGGCAATCATATGAAACTTCAATGTGGTTCCCAAATAATATAAATGAATAAAAAGTACTTGAACCCTATATCTCTAGTCCAATTCTATAAATTAAGTGGCTTGGCCCGATTAAGATATGATGGTAAAGTACATTATTGGAAGAAAATATAACTTTTAACACAAGTTATTTCAACATTTGACTTGAATCAGTAACTTATTAATTAATCATCAAACAATTATGTTATTGATAATCTTTCAATGTGACCTTATATGCAAGAAAATAGTTGGCACGCATATACGCGCGCGCGCACACACACATATACATACATACATACATACATACATACATACATACATACATACATACATACATACATACATGTAAATATATATATATANTATATATATATATACACACATATATATACACATATATATACATACGAATATACTTTTTTTAAATAAATATATCTTGCATAAACTATTTTATTATAAATATAATTTATAAATAAAAAATATAATATAATTTTATTTTTAAGATGGATGATGTGGCATATGCCATGTTAATGCCACTTGGGATTATCAACTTGACTAATGACTTAAGTCTCGACATTACAAAAAATCGGTGAGTTGTGCATTGAAATCTAAAGATAAGTGAGTGAGGTCATGATTTTTTAAAAATTGAGTGACGTAAAAGACATACTCTACAAAAGTTGTGACATGTATATTGGAAACTAAAGTTGAGTGACTCCTAAAATGATTTAGCAAAATTTTAATGACTTGTGATACTTATATTATTAACATAAGCTATTTATCAAAAAAATCTAGATGTGGTGAAATTTAGGAAATACATGTTTAAATTTAATAGACTCGAGAAAACAATTAGGTCACTCCAAGAGTCTTAAGTGTGACTTCTAATCATAGACAATGCGTGCAATATCTTGGAATTCATCATTTGAAACACAATCAAATCACTATTCAATATGTTACAAAGGAAACCAAGTTTACCTATTCATATAATATCGACCATAAAATTAAATTTTAATAATATTATGAATTGAAATTTATTCTAATACCTTACTAGTGATATGGAAGTTTTGGGTGCAAAAGATCCATGAGCATATGGTTGATTATAAGAGTCATAAATATTTTAATGCAACTAATGACGTCTTATTGGTATTATTTTTCTTTGTTATACATTCATTGATGCTATTTAGCATGCTCTTAGTGTCCAATTAGATAAAAGTGTGTAATTACATAATATACGTCTTTATACTCCTATTTGTATACTTTCTTTATCTTTATACCTTTTATATTATGATATTAATTAGATGCATATATGCTTTGTTCATCCTGTTAACTTTCCAATTTTCTTTTCTTTCATTTTTATTCATCTTTATAATCATATTTGTTCTCATATGATATAATTTATTGATTCCTCATTAGAGCAATAAGAATCCAATATAAATACATATGTGCTTAGCATATTCCAATATTAAATACATATTTACTTTATATATTTATCTTTAAGAATCACACCATTGCAACCAAATTGGATGAATAAAAAAATAATGGGATGAGTCAGGAAACAACTAATAAGTGGATGCATTGGTCATGAAATCAGATTTCCTTTTGGGCCTTCATGACCTATCCTTTTAGCAATAAAGTTGGAGGGATCCTCCAAATGACTCACATCGATTTACCAACATGACACGTAGTCCCCACTCATCGACTAATGGGACCCCAAAGGTACCTTCCATCAACCGTTCTAGTGTGACACATGATTAATTATACTCAGTGACCTCTAACATATGATTAAATATATTAAGTGACCTCTAACATATATCAAGATGCCACTATGTAATCATTTTTATGAAAATACATTAATCAAATTTTGAAGAATATTAAATGTTACGAAGATCATGCATGAGAGAGTAGTGGATTATTAAATGACCAAGGATATACACATGGATGAAAGTCGGAAGGGGCTAAATTTATTAAGACATATGGTTATAGCCAAGGACATAGGTGGAGCCTTATCTGAATTTATTGAATACATTTTTTTTGTGATTTTTACGAGTTATAAATGTGTTTTTTAAAAAATAAATTTTTCATATTTTAACATACATTAGTGTACAATTGAAATCAATTATTTTCTATTTCCAAGAAGTATAAATAAATATATTTTTTATTTGACGTTTTAGATCTAACACCTCTATATACATTTTGAAACTACACTTAAATTTTCTCTAGAAATAATTTATATATATAGTATGTAAATATATATATATATATATATATATATATATATATATATACTACTTA
>LTAE01003950.1:4485-18319 GCA_001647135.1 Pontederia paniculata | reverse complement strand
CAGCTGTGGAGGTTACCCCTGTTCCTCGGATGCATCAACAAAAGTGGAAGGAATTTGAAATTTCTAAACTCAAACAAATAAATTCGTAAAGTCTGATTAAAACCTTCTTAAATTAGCTTAAATCCCCAAAATCCAATAATGATAATGCCGAATATTCAAAAAGTGGAAAATGGAAGTAAATCAGCACAAATTATTTACAAAAGTGGTTATTGAGGTAAGCTTTTCGGGAACGGGGTCAACCTAAATAAGTGTACATTTTCCTGTCATCAATAGCATGGTTAATGAGTGACTCTCTTCTTAATATTTGTTTCATGATTTTCTATTACGGAAATGATTCATTATATCATGATTTGGTCAACGGGTGATATTCTTTTGATCTTTAATTTGTTTCACTACATGTGGAAACAAACCTTGGCCATAGCAAATTATTTAACGATCAAATAAAATAATAACATATATTAAATATGCATCTTTAGTCATATTAAAATCATACTTTAATCATAATTAGATAACAAACTTAATGTCGTAAACATAAACTTTATATTAACATAACATACCTTTGTCGTGAGCCATAAGTATAAGCTTACATTAAGATACGATACATTTTTCTACCAATTGTTTGAGCATAGTTCTTCGTTAACTTCTATTGCATTATAACATATTTGCAATTAAACATTACAATTTTCTTAAGAATTTGTTAAGCATAATTTTGTTGATATAAGAATAACTCTTAGTATTTTATCTCAACCAGGTTATAAAATTCGCTCCAGCCCAACCGGTCAAAAGGCATTTGGGATCCAAATCAAGGATATGGGTTTATCCAAATCCAAATTTGGTTTGAACTACTTTGGCTTAGCCAAAACCGATCAACATCCGAATTCGACCAACCGACAAAGCGAACCATCCCAAAAAAAATATTGAATATTTTTTTATTTATATTTATAAGAAAATAATCATTGAAGAAAAAAAATCTGATGTTTAACATTTTTTTAAAAAAAAATCAATTTGTATGTTGTAATTCGTGTTTTTTATATTTAAAAAAATTGTTAGCAATTATCTTATGATGGTAATGTATTTGATTTTTCTATATAAACTTCATGTGTTTTGTATTTATTATTTGAGTTGTGACTAAAAAAATATTGTGTTGTCATATTATGTGTTATCACATATTTATTTAATGCATATTTTATTATTTATATTAATTTATTATTAACCAGTTCGATCGTTCAAATTAATTGATCCGATCGGTCCAACCTAACTTGGGGTTTGGGTTGATGCTTAGGTCGGATTTTACAACCTTGATCTCGACCTTAAGAGCTAAAAATATTTTAGATCTTTCATTTAGAATCGTATGGAGAGATTAACTCAAGTTTAATTGATCTTAATTATAATTATCTCATATAATAATAATTTACATTGTCTTCTTTAACATTCACAAATAGACTAAAGTGGAACCGTAGAATAATCATATTAATAACATTTTCGAACCATGCTCTAGTGTATGCTTCGTCATATATAAAGTCATCTTGAACTTACAATCATAACTTAGTTGATTAATAAATCTAAACCCATGAGGATGCTTCATAAAGATGTCATGATCTAGTTCTTCATAAAGAATTGCATCCTCGACATATATCATGTATCATAGTAATCTTGATCACTTCACTAAAAGTTTATTCATAAATGAATTCATGATTATGAGAAAATCATAAGCTTCTACATGAGTCACATGATCTTTCGATAAATCCAAATTTTCTCTTTCATCATCAATACCTATTTTTGGCGTTTGAACACTTTTTTTAATGAAACTAACTCCTTTTTTGACATCTTGAATTAGTGTATTTACATATCTTGAATTAGATCTCTGTAGTCTACTTGATCTTCTCAATGTTTGAGTATCATCTAAGATTATTAGTTAGCTAATTGATTTGTCACCCTTTTTTTAAAAATCTCTAGTGTACTCCATTTTGTAGTGTGCTATTCTTCTTCATAGGTGATTTTGTTGATGTTTTTCCATCCTTTTACTCTATAATGGGCTAAAATGATTTTGTTGTTGATTCTTAATTAAGCTCTGGTATTTCTTTATTTGATTCTGATAACGTCATTTCCTTTGAAAGATGCTATGATGATACTTTATTGAATGCCAACTTTATGAATATTTAGCATCATGCATCACAAAGATCTTTATTCTTTTCATTGACTATCATATCTAATGAACATTACTTGCTGTGAAGATTATCAGTTACAACGATATAACAAAGGAAGCCAAATACTTAAAAGTGACTTAGTGTACGTTTAATCTTCCATAACTTTTTATACGATGTGATAAATTCAATCTTAGATTGAAGTAATCTATTGATAACATAAGTGACTATCTTTATACATTCTTTTTAAGACAAGCACGTTCTTTGAATATTATTTATGCATCTCTTTGTGAGCGGTGATTTTTCTTTAGTCATTGTGGTATTGGACAAGTTAGTTGACATTGTATATGGCATGTTTGAAAGTATTAAAGGCGCGAAAGCTCTTTGATTGAGGTACTCAAATGATGTGTATTATTATCCATTATGTAGCGATTAAATTTTTGGACCAAAGTTCTTGACCATTTCATTAAACTGATTAAATGTCCATACTTCTTTTTCATGAAGTCCACATTAAACATATATTAAAAAGTCAATAGTGGAGATTCTTTCTCTTGATCACACCATATTATTGCGTGTTTGGACAATTTAGCTAATGGCATATATATGGCATGCTTAAAGGTATTTGGAGAACTCATCTCATGTATACTTTTGTCAAACGTCCATGCATAAGCATTGGTTCTTCATACTAATATCCGTGTAAACTATTTCTTTGAGTTTATTCAATACTTTATACATCTATTTCATGAATCCATCAAAACATATTTTGAGAAGTTATCAATGAAATAATCATAGAGCAAATATGGTAAAATGCATAAGTTTTAATGGTATATTGGCTTTAAACTTTGATTCTTCACAAGTCTCTTAATGCACCTTAAGAAAGTGACACCTTCCACAAATAATGTCATCTTGAACATTTATGCAAGGAACCCTTTTACCATAAACTTCTTCATTGTTGCTTGTATTTAGTTTATCATAGTTTGTTTACACAAGCCCTACATACAATAGATCAACTATTTCATTTTTTATTTTCTTGTCTACATATGATTTTTATCCAATCCTTAGATAGATAAATTTCAATCTTCTTCCTTTCCGTAATTAGTGTACTAATAGGCCTCATATTAGGATATACTTCAACTTTTATTTCTTGAACATCAATAATTGTTAAATGAAGTGAGTTATGCTACTCATGACAAATTCATGATCAAGCTCCACCTAGTTTTCTACAAAGAAAGGATTTATTGCCATTTTACCAATATAGGTTAGGGATGTCGAGTGTTTTTTGTAATCACTATTATTCATTCTCCTATTTACTCTTTAACTTTCTTTGAAACATCTTAAGATTTTCTATAAAATGGTTAGAGCAATCAAAATCAAATTATTACAATACTTAATACTTTAATTAGGGCGAGGGTTACTTCTTTTTATATATATGCAACTTATTTCAAGTTTCATTTGTTCCTTTGGTTGTGCTCATCATAGCTTGGAGCGGTCTCTTCTGACGATTACATGTTCCATTGTTTTTCATTTTCAATTTAGTGAGTGGTCACAAGATTTCCTTTCTCACACTTTGCCAACAATCATGTACAAGATGACATTTCCTGCCATAATTGTCACATCAATCTTCCTGTCGACAAGATTTCTTCTTTTGTTGTTCTTCTTTATTTAATAATTGGTAAGTTCCGTCATTTTGTGAACATCTACCTTGTTAAATTCTATGGAAATCTTGTTGATGCCACTTTTAACTTTCTCCATGTTTCTCATACTTCTTTACGACTTTGCCTAGTTGCTTAAGGTTCTTCTTGACAAAAGTCTTATTTTCATCATTGATCAATAGTCAAGTCATTTTGCATCCGGATATTCATAATTGGCCATGATACTTTCTAACTTTGTCATAGTTGATTCTTTTGCTCAAACTCTAATAGTAATGGCGATGTTGTTACTTTTTGAATGTAGACTATGCCTAATGATTCAATAAATCTTTATTTCACTAACTACATTTTGGAGATCTAATTTGGCAAAGACATCACAACTAGCTTTGATCTTGGGAAAGTACTCACTCATTGACAAGCCCTTTTCTTTTATGGTGATTAGATCATTTTCAAATCATTGTATCATTTAACATTCTTCTCCATGAAATATGTTATTAAGGTGTTGCATGCATCCTCTAGTATCTCATTGTCCTTGATATTATGAAAAAAAATTATGTGCCTAACACATACATGGTTTCCAATCTTTACACTCCATCTCTTTAGCCCTTCAATATTTGTTAGCGATGTTATCTCATTTACGTTAATGATAATTCAAAAATTTTGTGCTTTCAAATAATATTATTCATGAATAGTTCAAGTTCTCTAATTATATAGTTGAGGTTCTACTAGGGCTGAGCATGACCCGGTCCGACCCGGTCATCCCGACCCGATCTGATCCGGATTTTCGGGAATATTCCCGGTCCGAAACATAACTGGGTCGGGACCGGGTCAGATGACTTGGAAATCCGACCCAATCCGGGTCGGGACCGGGTCTGAGTTTAAGAAACCCGGACTTATTTCCGACCCGGTTTTCTTATATTATAATATATAAATATATTATAAAATATATATATTTATGTAATATTTATATATTATATTATATTTTTAAAAGATATCTAACATATAAACGGATTTTATTACTAATGCATAATGAAGAAGAGAGTTTATAGTTATAAATAATTAACATTAATCAATTTTAAAATTTTTAATTTTATTTTTATATAATAAAAATAATAAATCGGGTCAACCGGGTCGATCCGGTTTTATTCCCGATTAAACTGGGACGACCCGATCCCGGCCGGATCCGGGTCTCATTTCTTGAGACCCGGCCAAAATCGAGTCGGGATCGGGTCAGGAGTGACCCAGTCCCGAACCCGGTTTTGCTCAGCTCTAGGTTCTACATTGATCTTATTGAGGATCTGAAGTTCGACATACAACTTGGCCAGTGCCCGCGGTAACATGCTTCACAATCTCTACTATTCACCAACTTAATTTTTCCTTAGTTGCCTTTGTACTAATTTGATCCAACAATATCTTCTCATGTCTCTTGAATCAGTCTAAAACTGTAATGACTCCAAATAACTTGATCACATGAAATATCAAGCCAATGTAACTTAATTAGATTCTTTAATATAATAATCTTTATCGCCATAGTTTCCATCTTCTTCTTGAACTTCTATTGGATCAAACCATAATGAAATACATATTCAAGAATGAACACATTATCATGAAACTAACACAATATATAATGAATTAAAAGCAAACCTTGAATACTTCATATCATTATGTCACTTGTAACTTCTTCTTGAACCATACTCTAAAGTTCATCATATCAAGTTTCCTTTCTTTTTCTTTTTTCTGAAACTCATTTTTTTTGTATTGGCAATTGATTCATAATCGGTTGAGTTATATGACTTATTGAATGTTGACAATCTAATGTTTTCTTGCATGCAATAATATATAAGTAAAAAAATATATCAAATAAAAGTGAATAACCTATATTTCTTTCAACCACAAATTGTAATGGACGTAAACAAGATCATTTAACTTTTCATGCATATGTAGTTATCCTTTTAGTATGAATGCACTTAAACACATTCCAATTGCCACATTCAAAATAAGAAACAATATGGATGGAGATTTTTACAACTTTTACAAATTTGTAATATCATCTTCAAATAATTAATTAGCATCATTCATCTTTCACTAGATATATAAAGAAAGATAAGATATAATTGTTGTTACAAATCAAAGACAACACACATTTAAACTTCCATGAAGTAAAGTGAAAAAAAAATATAGGTAACATCTTTTGTGAATAAGTAGTGGGGTAATCTCGACAACAAAATGTTTAACTAATTATCAGAAATAAAATAAACTTCACATAGAGAAAACAAATAAATAATGAGCAAAAGTGTTCTAATTTAGCTATGTGTGGTACTCCAAGCAAAGATGCTCCAAATGACACATGCAATGATTCATATTTAGCTACACAAGCAAAAAATGTTCAATTAAGGATAAAGTTTATGCCGTAATAACATTGTTGGAAAATATTTGAATAACATAAATAGAAAGATCATAAGAAATAACATAGAAAAATATGCACGTAATTATGTGATTTAGAGATACATCTCTGCCTTCCAAGACTGCTGTAAAGAGTTTTTACAATTTTCAAGTAAAAAAATAATTATATATATATATATATATATATATATCTATGTGTGTGTGTGTGTGACGAAGCTAGGGCAAACATTCAAAGAACATAGAAATTACATAAATAACTTCTAAAAAAAATTCTTCAGGAGCTACATCCTCGAACCCCAACCTTCGGGCAGATGGGGGCATTGCCCCATGTGACCTGCCAACGACTCCCCGCGGAGTTGGATCC
The DNA here is from genome assembly GCA_001647135.1 of Pontederia paniculata. Taxonomy (NCBI): domain Eukaryota; kingdom Viridiplantae; phylum Streptophyta; class Magnoliopsida; order Commelinales; family Pontederiaceae; genus Pontederia; species Pontederia paniculata. Next base: position 11,759 of record LTAE01003950.1, on the reverse strand, counting down.
ACGATAATAAGGATCGAGTGATAAGTCTTCATTTGTTAACTCCAACAAATACACAACACTTAGGAGAACAAGGAAGGAAAAAAAGGGACAATAGCTAATGATGAAAAGATATTGCAACATTTAGAAAAGAAGTAATGAATAGACTCTTATGCATTAAACATTGCATATCAAGATAAAAAAAATATCTAGTTAAGTAATTTCAATACAAGCAAAAAAACTGGATGAGAAAAACTCAAAGAGCACTCTAGGTCTTGAAAAATTCTTAACCCATCTATTGTTGATGTGTTTATAAATCCACATCTATATTGTCAATCATATTTCAATCACCATTTGTTGTGTCATACTAAAAATTAAGATTGATACAATATATAATTGCAAGAAGATTATTTTAACATGATATCAACACAAGTCTTGCATAATTTATTTTTTGTATTTAAATATGTTAGTATGTAAGCATGCTCTACACATTCCCTTATAAATATAACCCAAAGATGGATTAACTTTAATATCTTAAATCATTAACATTGCCTTACTTTTCGCCTTTTTCTTTAATTTTTTTAATATTCAACATTATATTATCAAAGCTTTTAAATCATTCTTGAGTTCATGCAAACTTTGTAAAGCAATAATAGTAGTTGTGAAATGAGTTGCACGAGGTCAATAATTTCTCACCAACTTTATCATATAATTCAATGCCACCTTGAGATTATATACTGTTGGAAAATAACGAAGAACAAAAAGAGAAAGATCGACAAACACACACAAATTTTAAGTGGTTCGGAGATGAATCTCCTACGTCCACGATCGTCACAAAGGGTTTTCACTATGTTGTGTTCAAAACCACCAGAGTACGTAATTGCTCAAAAAATAACATATATATGATGGAGCTAGGACAACCACCCACAAAATAATAAAATTACATATATACCCCTAGAAAAAATTTTCAGATAAATAAATATATACAAATACAATCACCTTAAAAGGAAGGATCAATAGACTTTCTACTATAAACATCTATCATACATCTTTCAATATGAAATTTGCATAATAAATAACATAAGGTTGCCAAGAAAAGAAGATATTTATCCATAAATTTTAAATAAACAACATTGCAATTTGATTTATAGTTTGAAATCATATGGATAATATTTTTAGAGCTAATCCATTTAACAATTGGGATATTTCCATTAGCACCCCCTCAACTATAACTTTTTTTCGCATCTAACCCTAAACTATATATTACCAATTTTAGTCGTGAACTTATTCAAATTTGTAAGTCTAGTCCTTTTGTTAATTTTCATCCAAAATTGTGTTAAGTTAATTTTTTTAATAATTATGAAATATCAATTTTACCCTTAATTTTTTAATATATATATATAATAGCAAGTTTAAAAAAAATAAAAAACAAAGTAAGGTACAAATATTATTTAATATTGATTTTTAATAATTATGAAATGTTCTGATCAAGTTTTATCTTTGAAATTTTTATTTTTTATAATATTTAAAAGAAAAGGGTAGAATTATCATTTTGTAATTAATAAAAAATAAATTTAACAGAGGTTTGGATGGATTTTAATGGAAGGACTTGATTGACAAATCAACATAGGTTCAAGTATTAAAATCAGTAAATTTATAGTTTAGGGTTATATGCGAAAAAAATTATAGTTGAAGGGATGTTAGTGGAAATAATCCTTGACAATTTCATTAGAAAATATTGTTTTTTTTTTGCATTTTTCACAAATATCAAAGGCATCCACTATATTTATAGATAATCTCTTTTATGGATAGTACACTAAAAAAGATTAATCAAATATTTTTTTGTTATCCATCTATCTTCTTTCGTGGTGCAATAAATTCCAGCAAAGTAGACCTAAAATATCAAATTATCAACTGCACATGCATATTTGCATCACTAAAAGCACACAACACATGAAAATAAAGATACTCGTATTCATAATGTATGCTAGCAATCCAATTAATATTATCTTGGAAATATCATGAATTTCAAGGACTACACGGAAATACACACATCATAGGACCATATTGCAACTCCAAATTGATGTTTCTCCTTATTTTTCTTGTTTGGCATGCATTATTACTTGATAGTCAAGTTCACTTAAACCTATTCAACAATATATACTTCACTTTTTAAAGTCTTTCTCTTTCTGTTCGCATGAATCTAAGTATCGATAACTTCAAGGTATATAGTTTTATTTGATGCGAGATTTTTCTTAAATTAGATGCGCTACTAACGATCCTAAAATCTTAAGCCTATAGATAGATCAACATTAATATTTATATTCTCAACACTCACCTTCACGTGTGGATTGATGACTTTGGTTCAGCTCAAAGCTCTACACATGAACAACTAAGGTAGAAAATTAAATTTGAATATGAGCTTTATCGAGTTTTGAACTTAAAATCTTTGGTTGTTAAATTAGATGTGCTATCAAGAATTCTAAAAGGTTAAGTCTATAGGAAGAACGACATCTTATATTTATATTTTTGATAATTTTCAATCAATCATTGTTTGTCCTTTTTATGAAATAGCATTTATTATTTTTTTATTTCATATTTGATTTCAAAAGAAACCTATTTTTAAGGATCGACATTCTTTTTACTCTTAACAAGATATATTTATACCCCCACCCATAATTTGTGTCGTTTTTGCAAAAATTCATATGAGTATCATTTTTTTATCTATGCAATTGTTGTCATGGTAACATATTTCCTTATTATATCTTTTTCCCTAATCGGATGCTTTGATGAAGATTTAGAATTTGTATTGTAGATAGTTCTTAAGAAGTCATATTTTTCACAAATTTTGAGTAGGAAATGATAGATACTAACTCGTAAAAATCATGCTGAGGTTATGCTTGGACTTATATTGTTAAATACTCATGATACAACATTTTGTTGATTTAAACACTCATGGTATATTATAAAAAGTCAAGCTTAAACACAATTTATGCAAATAATTCATGCTTAAACATGTATGGAACATTATAGACAATTCATGTGTGAATAACAAACACCAATGCTTAAACATTATAAAAGGACTTTATCACTTAAACACCCATTGAACATTATTAAAAAAGTTATTCTTAATAATTCATTTGTGAAATTTAAAGGAAGAATGACCAAGAACAAAAGAAAACTCATAGTGAATTAATGATAACACTTTAATGCATATTTGCTTATCAGCATGTTATCAACAATGCATTAATCATATTTGGTTGCGAAAAAGAAAATTAAGAGAAGTAAATATTAAAGTTCAAAGTGTAGTAGTGTTCCAATACTCCTGCAAATTCATCTATCTATCATCAAATTATTTGGCTTATCTACTAGAAGCACAAGATGCATTTCAAAAACTATACAAGTCTCTCACTATAAAAGTTGCGCAAAAAATCAAAATTCATGTAGGTGTCCAAGTCTATTTATAGTGGCCGAATGCTCGCAACAGTCCGCCCCTCCAGTACCGGTCGTTATAGCACATTGATGACTCCAACGGTCATCTCCATAATGAGCACTCCAACGGTCATCTCTATTATGACCATAATGATCATAACGGTCACATAATTATAACAAGATGCATTTCAAAAACTATACAAGTCTCTCACTATAAAAGTTGCGGAAAAAATCAAAATCCAATATATTATTTCTTTTTTAACATAAACATATAATAAATAGAATATATTTTACCATTCTTTTCGAGATTCATATATATATTATATATATATATATATATATATATATATAACGTAACATGATCAAAACCCAATCAATAAAAATAATAAAATATAATGCCCATTATATCATTTTTCCATCTCTTTGTAGTATGGATTTAAGCACGCATATGCTCCTGTGTCTTTGCTTTCAAGGATAACTAAATGGGTATTGAGTGAGGGGGACAAAGATGTGACATACATAACGAGAGAGCCATAAAGATTTAAGCCCATTTCCTAGAGACTACAAAAGAAATAGTAAACACAAAATTTATGAGAGCAACACTATACTTGATGAAAAGTCCTTACAGTTGTTAGTGTAGAAAACATGACATTGACATCGAGCATCAAACTATCCTCAATGTCAAGAGGTGAACAGTCGTGAGTCATCAACTTTCCATTTTTTTAAGTCGACAACAATAAGTAATTTAGGGAAAGAGATTTTATAAGACATTTAAGGTTTTTTTTTCGAAAAGCACCTTTTAAACTTAGCATAATATAAATAATACAAAAGAATTGGACTAGACTCACATCGGTTTGTGATTTTTTGTCGGTTCAATCCAAGTTGATTTTTGTCATATATATTGATCATAATTACATATAATTCCTAACTAACTAAACAAAATTAACAAGTCTTGGTCGAATTTTATTAAAATTGTTAATATCCACTTTAACTTTGAGAGAAAACTTGTTATATGTAGAATATTTTGCACATCCATTAGTGAAACATGTGGAGATATATGGAGATTTGCAAAATAACTTTACATAGATCAAAAGTTGATGTTGGTTTTAACAATCTCACTTAAACCTCTTTTTATTTCTTTCTTATTCTTGTCATGCAAATTTGTGAGGAAAAGGAAGAGGTTGGAGGGAGAGAGGGTGTTAGGCATGTGATTTTTCTAGGATAGAAAAACATTCATTTAATGTCATTTCTAGATTTATGTGTGAGTCTTATCTATCATTTATTTTATTTATTTTCATTTTCTAGATGTTATAATGTCACTCCATTTTTAGGATATGTATTAGATTTAATCAATTAAATCTTTCATTAAATGATAAAATATTTAAAATTTTGTCTACAACACATATGTCATTTTTATCGATCCATAATTCAACTTCGAACATGAAATGAGAATGCCTTAAAATAAATCATACAAATACAAGAATTAGGGTGAGAACATATTTACTAAGATGCGTGCACTCCATTTTCATCTTTGAGGGTTGTTCTTCACCAACATTTGATTAAATAAAATGAGTAATATCTTTCTATAGGGTGGATTTATACCCGACATGTAATGGGTGCAAGTTTAAATTTATTAATTATATTATTTTCTAATAATATAAAAAATATAAAGTAATTTAAATACTGAATCTAAAACATATAATTTAATATCTAATTACAAATTAAGTCTTCAACATAATTAGCCAAGTAATCAAGTGGGATTGTGAGAATTTATATGTATAGAATTGCCATTACAATTATTAATTACATCATGAGAAATAGTATAACATATTGATTTGATATTAATTTATATATTTAGATATACAAAATAATAATCTAATTTAAACATATTTTAGTCATTTTCATAATATTTTTCTCATATAAATTTTTAAATTTTCTTTAAATTTATATTAATATGTAGACCCCAATAATTCATATGACTATCTCGTCCCCGTGATTTCCGTTCTGGGTTTGTCCCTTACTACATCTAATGATAATCTGTTGTATTTTAGTGTGACTATCTTTCTATATGAAAGCTCAAATTGCAATAGTGTTCTAATATCAAATCTCCATCCATAATAAAATTGTTTGCATTATCTATCACAAGCACATAAGATGTATTTCTAAAACAATACTAGAATACCACTACAAAATTTTGCACAAGAATGAAACCAAAATTCATATCTATTCATTTCGAGATTCGTAAATAGATCTATATTTTTCGAGATGATAAAAAATGTAGCTTGACCAAAGCTCAATCAGTAAAAAATAATCAAATATAATGCTCTTTATGTTCATTTTTTTCATCTCTTTATGATATAGATATAAACATGCATATACTTTCCAAGGAGCACAAAAGGGGGATTAAGTGAGAGTGGCTGAGAGGTGAAATAATGAGCGAGCCATTAAATGTTAAACTCATTTGCTCTTTTTCCTTTTGAGACTCCAAAGAGTCTATAAAGTAGATAGTAGAGACATGATTTGTAGAGCAACACTAGCGTAGCAACTTGATCCAAAGTCCTCATAGTTGTTAATGTAACACACATCACACTCACATCGAGCATCGAAATATCTTCAACGTCGAGCTATGAACCATCGTGGTTCATCAACTTTCCATTTTCTTTAGTCAACAACAATAAGTTATTTAGGGATAGGGATTTCATAAAGATATTTAAGATTTTTTTCCTGAAAGTACCCTTGAAAAGTAGCATAGTTTCAAAATCAAAATTGCTTTTTGACCAAACCCACACCAGTTTGACAATTTTATCCCATTGAATTTCTAGTTCTTTCGATACGTTTCAATCATTACTACATCTAATTCCTAACAAAATAAAACGATGAGTTTTAGAGGTAATTTTTGCTCATCAAATGATAAACCTTTTGGACATATAAGGAGATTTGCTAAAAAAAATTGGAAGAGACGAAAAGTTTATGTTGATTTTAACAATTTCACTTTTTCTTGGGTTTCATGGTGATGGAATAGAGAAAGCAAGGTATTGACAAGGTAAACCTCCTTTTATATTTTTTTATCATTGTCATGATCACTCATGAGGGAGAGGAAGAGGTTGGATGGCGAGAGGGTGCTAGGGCATGTGTGGCTTCTATAGGATACGATACATTAATTATTTTATGTCCTTTCTTGGTTCGAGTGTGAACCCTACCTATCATTTATTTATTTCTTTTCATTAAATTTCTTGGGAGGTTACAATGCGACTTCATTTTTAGAATGTATATTGGGTTTAACAAATTACACTCTCATCTTAAATGTTAAATTCCAAATTTTGTTTGCAACATATATGCCAATTCTAGTTGTCCATAATTCAACTTACATGAAATGAAAATGTCCTAGAATAAATTCTAGAAAGACAAGAACTAGTGTGAAAACATACTAAGATGCATGTAACCCCTTCCACCCTTGGGGTTGCTCTTCACCATCTTTTGATCCAATAAAATAAGTAATATATTTCTCTAAGGTGGTTAATGTATATAATAAGTTGTACCACACATATGAAACATTAAATGGAGTAAACTATACAAAAAACTCATGATTCCTTTGATGAACATGTTATCTCCCAATTTAATTAAAATAGAATATCTTAATATATATATATATATAGGTAAAATATTTCTGCAGCGCTTTATATTACAGTGCAGCCCACTCCTCATATTGCATGTAAATGTTCTGGTGTGAGCTTGTGTTCATAGGCCCATACTAAGAAGTCTATAAGAGAATGTGAGAGAGAATGAACTGCTGTAAAATAAAGCGCAACACACTCATTGCCATATATAATATATATATATATATATATATATATATATATATATAT
>LTAE01003949.1:29945-49661 GCA_001647135.1 Pontederia paniculata | reverse complement strand
ATATATATATATATATATATATATGAATTTAATGAAGATAAAATATCCATATGATTAATTATCTATTTTTAAATATATAATTTAGATTAAAAATAATTTAAAACCATCTAACTAACAAAATATAATTATTTTTCTCCTCTTTTAATCTAAATCATATATTTAAAGATAAATGATTGATTATACGAATATTTCACGATGAGTTTCATCTGCATATAATAAAGAAATTGATGATGAGTCACTGAAATAATGTATTAAAAAACAAAACAGGAACTATATTTCTTGTTCATCATTAAATGCTCTATTTTCATCTACTTGAGTCCTGTAATATCTTTTGTCCGCCATTTTTACAGCTCTCCTGGTTGTATGCGGAGGTCGAAATAAATGAAACCACGTAAAATAAGATTAGAAAAGAAGACAAGTACTAATGTACTAATAGCAGCTTGTAGGTGAACCGATATGGACACTTTAACTTCTACTCATGTGCTCCTTAATTAATCGAAGCGTCAGCTACCAAACCTTCTTTGTGTCGATCTTAGTGATCTACCGCAAATTGCTGTCTCTGAAATATTTGAAAATTTTGAACTTTTTTCCAAACCAACCTCCGGAAGAGATGATTGATAGTAAATTTCTCAGAGAATAATATATATGACAATAATGGCGTACATGCACTGCATGAGCAGGTGAAAGATGAGCATGGAATCCAGCGATGGAAGAGGGTGAAGGTGAAGCTGGAGGACCAAGTATACGTTCCAATCTTTCCGGCCGGCCTGGAAACGTACGACGAGCACGTCCATGACTACCTGGCGAGGATCGCGTCTGAGAAGTTCCCACAGGGCCGTCCTCTGTGGAACGTTCACATCATCAAGTACCCGACCAAGAGCGCCGCAGGCACCATCGTGTTCAAGCTCCACCATGCACTGGGGGACGGCTTCACGCTCATGGCGGTCCTCTTCTCCTGCGTGAGGAGGACCGACGACCCCTCGCTTCCTCCCACCTTCCCTTCTTCACGTGGCAAGCCGGCTCCGGCGGCGCCGGCGGCGCCGCGAGGAAATTATGTGCACGGCATGAGCCGCACACTGTCTGCGTGCGCCAACACTGTTCGTGACTTCACTTGGAGCTTGCTGAAGAGCAGCTTGATTCCAGATGGCCGGAGTCCGATCCGGTCAGGCGATGACGGCGTCGAGTTCAGGCCGATAGAGATATCCACCGTCTCTTTCTCGCTTGATAATATAAAAGAGATCAAGACAAAGTTGGGAGGAGTAATGAGAATTATAGCTACTGAAACTAAGCTTTTATATATCATCTTCTTCTGCATACTTAACTTTTTTTTCTTCTTTGTTAAACAAAATGACGGATGCAGACTGTGAACGATGTAATCATGGGGATAATATTTTACGGCACCCAGATGTACCTGCAAGCTGCTGCTGCTGCTAAAGGGCGAGGCGCCAAAGCGGCCGAGACCACGGCGTTGGTGCTGCTCAACACCAGAGCCGTCGACAGCTACCGATCGCCGGAGGAAATGGCGAAACCGGCAGCCAAATCCCCATGGGGCAATCACTTCGGATTCCTACATATTTCGGTGCCGAGCTGCAAAGACTCGGAGTCCTGCGACCCGGTAAGATTTGTGGTGGAAGCGAAGAAAGCGATCAAAGCAAAGAGGAGCTCATTTGCTGTCTACCTCACAAGAACTCTTCTGGAATTACTCAGGAAACACAAAGGACCAGAGGTAAAATTTATATCATATACCTAATGATGAATCAAACTAGCTACATGTCATTAGTTAATATAAACTCAAGTTAGTTAATTATTTTCTTATTTGTTCAAATTAAATCAAGGTTACTGCTGGTTTTGTGCACTCCACGTTAAAGAACTCGAGCATGACTGTATCAAACCTCATTGGACCAATGGAGGAAATGAGCATGGGAGGTCATTCAATTAGGAAGCTATACTTCATGGTGGTTGGCGTCCCTCAGGTAACATATATAGAACTGTACTCACAGTGATCATATCTGCATTTTTGTCTAAACAGGTACGATAGAACTGTTTAGACAATAATGCATATATATATATATATATGTCTAAACAGGTACATGATAACTTTGTCTGTATGTCTACTATAAATATGTCATATTCATGATAACTTTTGTCTTGGTCTTGATCATATAGTTTTAATTGTATATGATGAGATTTCATAGATGTCAATTTTGATTGGTCATCTGAGTTAATATATACATATATGTGTGCATTGGACAGAGCCTTACAGTGACTGTAGTTAGCTACATGGGAAAGCTGACAGTGGCCATGGGCACTGAGAAAGGCTTCATAAATTCCACCCTTCTTATAGCCTGCATGGAGAAGTCTTTCAGAAGGATTTTTAAAGCAGCCGTGCCAAACGAACTTAATTGAAAAGAACACCACGTAAATAAAGCTCGTATTAAGTTTCAACTTTGTATGCATGCATTAGTTGGAACATTAATTTGATGATGATGTTTCGAGTTGTATTGAAATAATTATTTGTAAATTTTCTCCTTTTTTTCGCCGTTATTAATGATCCGTTAATTTGTAGCATTTGTTGGTTGCGCATTTAACATTCGGTGTTAGCTAATAATTGTATTGTCCTAATCCATTCTCTTAATAATGTTCCTTTATCATTACAAGTACGTTGAAAGACTACTACCTCTCAGCATGGTAAGATTAGTTGTTTGATTAGCAAATAATTGTTTAACTAACTAACAAATAGTGATTTTGATTTCAAAAGTTAGTTGGTAAATATATCATGTATATATTATTTGATATCTATTAAATAATATTAATAGTAAGTATGTAATTTATACTCTTACACCAGTGTTTTTTAATGAGATGATAACTAATTTATTTGTTAATATTTTCAAATAATATTAGTTTCTTAAGAATTTATCTTTAAATTGAAGAAAAGACTACTAAGTTTAAAACAAAGAAATGAAAATCTTTTACATGTAGATTGATATGTGAAATGGTAAAAATTAAATATGGAACTTGATATTTAAAAATAAAATAAATATTATTTTTTTAAAAAGAAAGAGAATATATTGGAAATAAACCATTCAACCATTAATTAAAATTTTAAACTCTACAAATTGGTAGGGGTAACATATTTTCTCCTAATATTTAAACTGTATTTTCAAAAGATACTTTATCAAATAATTTAAATAATTAAAATTCTATCTGATATTTCAAATCTTTACCTTTCTTACGTGAAAAAAAAAGTGCCTGGTCACGCCTACGAAGACATCTTGTAACAATCTCAAGTGCATCCACATCGTGCACTACTTTTCGTCGGCAGCTATCTTGGTGATCTTTTAACGATACACTGTGTAAATAGTTATGTAGTTATTGTAAGCCCCAAGATAACTATGAGAATCAAAGTCTCATATGGACAAAACACGGAGATAGTTATGAGCTTATATGTAGCATCCTCTCTTACTATTTAAGACGCGTTTTAAATTCGTGCGGATCATATGAGCTCAAAATGAATAATATCTTGAATAGAATCGGGGGTGTTACAGAAGGTATCCGAGTCAACCTCGCGTGCCCACTTGAACCATGTGGATCGACTCAACGAGGATGTTGAGCCCCAAAAGAAGAAAGATTGTTGTAAGACCCCAAGATGATGATGAGAATGAAAGTTAGTCCCACATGGACAAAACACGGAAGTGATCATAGACTTATATATAACATCCTCTCTTATTATTCAAGACGCGTTTTAAATTCGTGCGGGCCATATAAGCTCAAAGCGAACAATATCTTGAATGGAATAGGGGGTGTTACAGAAGGTATCACGCGAGGAGGTGATCATGGACTTATATGCAACATCCTTCCTTATCATTTAAGACGCATTTTAAATTCGTGCGGGCCATATAAGCTCAAACTAGAGAACATGTAAGATGAAATCCTTTGAGTTGACTAATGAAAATCCTTATATTTATCATGAAAGTAAACAATCTTTCACTCGATATATTCATTGACACTGGTGACCCTAAAACAATATATAAAGTTAAAAAAAGAATGAGAGTAAAAAAAACGAAAACAATTGACTAGTAAGTTGATTGTTATATTTTATACTTATATTTATTATAAGGGCGGAGCCGAGGGACTCCAAGGGGATGCACGGGCACTCCTTGAATATGGTTAAAGTTTTATAGTAGTAGATTATTTATCCGATGAAAATATTTTGATATAAGAATTAAAGATCCTCATTCGATCTCTATTATCTTTTTATTTTTTTATACTTACTTTACTTTTTTTATTATTTATTTATTTTTTATATTTCAAAAATAATCTTATAGTTTATTTAACTATAACTAATATGAATAATTATACGAACGAATAATTTTGCACCTCCTGAATTAACATTCTGGCTCAGCCACTATATTTATCTAACCCTCTCCTCACACGCTACTCACATGTTAAACTTGATAAGTTGATTTCAAGATGTTTGAGAAAAGAAAAGTTTGAATCATGTCAACACAAGATACTTTTGCATATATTTTTATAAACAAGAAATTATTGATCATCACACAGTATAAGATCAACAGTAAGTTAAAAAATGCAGAAAAGAATAATATAAACAAATAAAACTAATAATGTATGAACACAGAAGTAACAATAACCATAATGGACTTTCAAAGATGGGCCAGTTAAGGCTCAGCCCGTTTGATAATACCTCAGAATTCAGAACACAAGTCCAAGCATCATCATCAAGGTGTATAATCCGTACAGTCAATTTTGTTTTTTTCACTTATTTATCACTCTTTTTTCCCAAATTATTGTTTACTTAGGCCATTGACGTCGCCAAGAATAATAAATTAATAATTAAAATTTTCCGGATGAAAATGTTGTGCATAAAATAAAGGGAAATATATGGATAACAAGATTGAACAAAGGTCCAAATTGACTCATATCCATAGTTATTTGCATCTACAAAGTGAAGAGCATAAAGTGAATACAGAAGTAGCCGTTGAGCCCTGAACCCCCTCATCATCCTCCGGAAGGGTGACATCACTGATCTCGGGCAGTAGTTGATCAGATACACCCAAGTCATCTTGTACTCTTGGCCTTCTTAGTTGTACCCTGTTTCATTGCAACGTCACTTTACTTTAAGCTTTGTTATTGTAATTTTGCTTCATTGATATATTATTGATACACAGAGTTCATATTTCATTGATGTTTAATCATTTGTTCATCAAAGTTGAGTGTCTCTAAATCATCATAGTAAAAGCTTTACCCAGTTTCAGGTCTAGTCCTGAGCTGAAAGTGGGATAGACCCCTGCAGCGGTGTTATTGAGCGTTTCTACGCTAGCAAGCTGCACACAAAAGAAAAGAACCAAAAATGGCATGCCTTCACTTAGGATGAGCTCAGTAAGTTCGATTTCTTGCAGTTTATGAATGCCCAATGAAACAAGTGCAAGAAACTTTGAATTGCGTTTGTCTTTGAGAAAGTATTACTGTATTTTTTTTAGAAGAAGTATTACTGTATTCATTTCTCGTTTTTCTGCAATTCCAGATGTGAAATAGCTTTTTTTTTTGTTTTCTTCATGATCTTGGCACTTTGTTGGCTAAGTCTCTTCACTAGATAAATATCTAATGTAACTACTAAGCTAATTTACTTATGCCTCTCAAAAAATACTTATATTTTTTTTCGATATCATTCCACCGATGATTCAAGATTACGATTCAAGGTTACTAACACCTGATTAGTTCGGTGTAAGAACAGACAATATGAAAAAATCTTGATCTCGGAGCTACTAAACCCCTCATCTCTCAACTTATATATATATATATTTATATATATATATTATAACATATACTTATGTTTTGGCTCAAGTTGAGGCAGCACCATGAACTGTCAGGTTACACGACTCCCAAACCTTTTCCAACAGGTTGTACCAAAAGGGGCTCCTGCACTGGTTAACGTATCAGGTCTGGCGTCTATCTCATGAATCATGATTCATGAGAGTTTTCAGTTTGACATGGACAAGCCATTTTTTCATTCAAGTGGACAATTATGTATATGCCTTTCCATTGCTATACATAAGATGCTACTTTTTTCATTCAAGTGTCTGGTACTCCAAACTTGGCGTAAAGGTGTCACTCATTGCATGTAGGCACAGTGCAGACCACTGATTGATTCGATCTATCAATTTATGTGATACTGTAACACTATGCAAGCAGACGAGGAAGAAATATTACCTTGTCGCATAAACCATATCTTTCTTGCTGGTGATCCCTCACCTTCAAACGCCAAAGAAGGACAGTTACAACAAGGAACCATAGCAACATGATGCATGAAAGAGGTGTAAAATATTCATGTATAAAATACACATACCATGCTTTCCAGCAGGTTGATCTCCACCCCTATTTTCTTGTCCTTTTCACCTCTGACCTTGTCGATGGCGAGCTGCAGATTGTGCTCCAGCGATTCGAGAATAGGCACTGAATACTGCAAGTTGTTCTCTTCAACTTTCATGAACCTGCATGCACCAACTTAATGACATCAACTTTTTCCTCTTCATAATCAAGTGATCATTGACCAACCACAAGCACAGTGCAGTGCATCCTCACCTCAGCTCTCTTTCCATGATTTGGCACAGCCTCTCAACCTTCTCCATCTCTGCGTTCCGGTCCTACGTAACACACATGCAACTTACTGAAGTAACCTACTGACCTTTCAACTTAATTATAATGCATGTAAAAGCAATGCATGTAACTTGGTATCACAGGAAAAGGCATGTGTTACTGTTACTTACCAAGTTGCCGTCCTTCCAAACCTTAGTTTGAGTGGCATTCTCATACTTCTCGATAATGTTTTTGGCACTGGTAAAAAAAAGCAAGAAGCATAAACCACAAACAGGATTATAGAACAATTCCATGTGTAGAAAAGAAGGATTAGGTCGACTAACCAGGGAACAGAAGGGCTATGATAGTGGTAGAGCTTTCCGGAAGGGGAAAAGAGGAGGAGGAGGAGGTCGGCGTCGCAGAGGACGGCGAGCTCTCGTGCTTTCTTAAAGAGGCCATCCCTTCTTTTGTAGAAGGTGGACTGCCTCTGCGTTGGATTCTCTATCCTCTTTATCTCAGTTCTCCCTCTCCCCATGACCTCTCTCTCTCTCTCTTTCCTTGAGCTAAAAAAAGAAGAAACCAGTGCAAGTGCCAAGTCTCCGACTCAGTGCCTCCCACCACCCAAAACAAGGCCTTCCCACCACCCTGAGGCTTGTTTGAGGAGCTCTGGACACTCAGGAGAAACTTACATCAATATGGCAATGGAGACACTTAAATGGAAAGCTAATGGAAGAAGCTTGGCATTAATGTTTGCCTTCATCCCCTCTCTCTCTCTCTCTCACTCACTGTGCATGCGTCTTTTCTGCATGAGTGAGCATGCATGTCAGTGTCGTCTTTGAATCCAATGCTACTATTCTAAGCTCTCACGCAAAATGCTTCTTCTTTTCCCAAGGCTTTGCTTATGCTTTTGTTGTCTCTCGCAAACAAATGCTAGGAATGGAGGAAGCCCTCCAAACATTCCCTGATCTCGTGAGAAGAAAAGAAAACTATACTCGTTTATGCAATTTGTTAATGAGAGTTATGCGATGGAGGAACAAGGACGCAAAGGACGACGAGCCTATGAAATCAGATGTGAGAGTTCCTTAGGTAAAGCAAACGTAGTGGCCCCTGTAATGATGACTAGTATAAACCAGCAAGGCACGCGTTTTGTCCGGAACGCAGTGATCGGTCCGCTGCCATGCACTGTTCAAAAAGCCACAGCGTCACAGCTCGTTCTGCAGATTGATCATAATATCATATAAAGGTGCATGCTGCCGCCTGTAAACAGCATTTTCGCTTCTTCCAGTTTCATAACATGATACTGTAATCGAATGCTGCAACATTTTGATCTCAACCTGATCGATGTTTTGAAGCTAATAACATTGATACTGATCATGCAGTGGAGGAGACGTTGTACTCCTTCGACCTGCTGGTTATTTCCCTGGTGCCATGAACAAGCGAGGAGGCGTTACTTCCCAAAGGGGAAAGGAAAGATACCTGGTTGGTGAAGTCCGCAAGCATTGCCATCTATGGAAAGATCTCGGCAGCGTGGACAAGAAAAATCCAAGGCGTACCCAATGAAATGGATGCTGAGGGCGCTGTTGATTTGATTAGACACGACAATATTACGAAGAGACCTTTCCATTTAAGAATCCCTAGACATCACTTTTCCTGCTCTGCCACGTCTCACGTATGTGATGGACATCTCCATTTCCTTGTCCTCTTTCTTTCTTTCTAACATCTCCATGAAACGTTGAAATTTATTAATCTTTTTTCTTGTCATCCTTTTGATTTTGTGAAAGGAAAAGAAAAAACTAAAAAGGGAAAGCATTTGGCATCATGGGCCAAGCCCAATTAGCAGCTGGCCCAGTTATGTTTGCTCACGAAAATGTCACAAATGTGCCAAGTGTAAGAACACAAGAAACATCGTTTTGCAATGAAAAAACATCATAAATTTACATGTATATATATCATATCTTATTCAATAATAACAGCTCTCAATTACTGTGACAAGTTTCTTTTGGTTTTCAATATGGTTTCTATAGTATGATTAGACACATAATGATTAAGGTAAAGCAAACAGCATTTCTAGTTCTAATACTATGTACCGATTTCTAGCATGACATATATGTCAACTTATATTAACATCAAATCTCCATCTTTTTCTTCGCATAAGTAAGCTTTTATATACTCCTGTACGTAGTTCTTCTAAGGCTTACGTGTGGCCGAGGACGTGCACGTAGCTTAGTGCAATATCCTGGCACATTGTGTGATAACGGTGCATGCACGGCGGTACGGGTTGACTTGTGTGTGGCCGTGGCAGTCGTAGTACGAAGCCCCGCGCCGGCCGCACGGCACCTTGTTCTTCTTGAGGACCTCGTAGCTTATATGTCTCACCCTGCGGTTGATAAGAATCCGCCGGCTGACCTCCGTTTCCATGGCCATCTCTTCGTCCTCGTTGCACTCGCCGAGGCGCCCGTTGCACGTCGACGACACGTTCAGCGCGTGGCCGTCGTCGTCGGCCTCCAGCTGCGCGGCGTACCAAACGTCCGCGTTGGCCGTGGCGTCTACGGCCGGTGGCTTTGCTACGACTGTTGCGGCCAGGAGGAGGGAGATGAAGATGTGGAGCTGGGGAGCCATTTTGGAATGGATGCTGTCTGTTGTTCTTCTTCTACGTACGATCGTCTGGTTATGTTCTTTGTATTGTTCTCTTTTGCTCTCGCTTTTATAGAGAGAGAGAGAGAGAGAGAGAGAGAGAGAGCTATGAAGCAGAGAGAAAGAAGAAGGAGGTGGTAGTCAGGTTTTAAACGTCTTGGACGTGTTGAGGACGTGAGGAGTTGGAGAGGGAGGCCCAATTCGTGCTCCTATTCATGCTTTTGAGGAGGGAGGAGATGTTTGTTATATGGCTGTTGTTGGATTGTCTCATAGTCGAATGAATTAGCATATTTTATTTATTTGATGATGCCAATTACAAGAAACTATTTCGGTATTCCTTTAATTTGATAAAAGTATTTTTTCCATTTTTTAAATATTTGACAACTAAAAATTAATTGATTAAATTATTTTATTTTTGATCAGTTAGGGTTTCAGAAAATGAATTCTAAAGAAATTCGGATTCATTTTCCTTAACAAAATTATCTTATTTTATAAAATAAACACTTTGATTGAATTCATTTTTCTACGAATTTATTTTTTAAAAGCTTGTTTTCATCAAAGAAAATGAAGCTTTAGCTAACTATTTATAGCTGAAAAAATATATATTTATCTCCTTAAAAACGTAACTGCCTCGATTTATAATTAACTGGTTTAATTCAGTGATAAATATATATTGTTATCGTTATTGATTCCGGAAAGAGAGAATTTTTAGTAGGGATCTTAATTAACTCCTACATTTTCATTTTATCAGAATTAATGGACTATTTATGATCGAACAAAAAAAAAGAATTGGACTATTTCATAAGAACAATAACCTAAGTATTGTTACAAACTGAGAACAAAGCATAAGCTGATGAGGCAAAATGTGCAATTACAAAGAGGCTACAGACCTAATAAAAAAAGATTAATTTACAAAAAAAGTGATAAATAAATATATTTCACTTATTGGAATGAAAGGCATTTTAAAAGTGTCTCAATGCATCATATTTTTCTTCTTTGTTAAAGTAACAAAAAAAATATTCATTTTATTGAATACTATTTAATATATTTTTTCAAACTAATGATACAAATATATTTTACTTATTTTTTCTAATTTATCTTTGAAAATAAATTTATAATAGAGAAATATATACTATTATCTTTGTCAAATCATCAACATTTCAATCTTTTATAATTTATCTTATGATCTTATTATATTTAATCTCATATCAATCTTACTATTTATTTCATAGCTTACTTACAATCTTTCTAAGATCTTTAATAGATCTTTGACTTGTTCAATTATCGATCTTGAAACTCTCTTACGATTCTGAGTAAAAGATCTTGATCTTAACAATATTGATTTTTATATTCTCTTATTCTGAACCGTATATGTATAAATGGGACAATGATAGAGAAAGAATAAGAAAATATAAAAATTAAAATAGGTTCAATGAAGGTGCTCCCTATTTAAATAGAGAGCACATATTACTTATATTCTCAATCATATGATATTAAGTCTACGATGGATACAAAAAAAAATATTTAGAAGAGAGAAAATCTAACATTCATTATTAATTTAACATTCTATGATTAAGAAGATAAATAATATGGTGTTTCCTATTATATATGCACATGCATAAATACTATTATTACTAAAGAATCAAGCTTGCTTTATTCTTGAAAACATGATTTTACAAACAAAAGTTAGAAAAATATAAAATAAATCGAAACGTTATTAAATCTATGATAATTATATTCATTTCCTTCACTTTTTTTCTCTTTATTTATCATCATATATGAATAAAGATATTTTAATTATTATTTATTTCTTTTTAAGCAATGATTATTTTTTCTATTGTTTTGAGTAACTAACTTATTTCATCAATAATTAATTAGGATTTTCAATAATTTTTAAACATTATTAATTTTTTTAAAAATAACTTATTTAATATGTGGGTTTTTTTGGTTATTGTTATTGTTAGTTACTATTCTTTTATTTTCATGACAATGTTACTGTTCGTAATCATTGTTTTAAAATATTTAAATGATATAAAATTATTAATCAATATTTTAATCAACTGTAACATATTTTTTATTTAATAAAAGATATTTTAGTGGATAATAATATGAGAAATAAAATATCATTTAAATGATTTATCCATCACCAAAATAAATATAAAAATTATTTGTATACCACTTAAAAAAGTAGTTATTTATTTAATTTGTCCTATTATTTAATTCTAGTCTTTTTTTATGTTCTACACGTAGAAAACAATGGTCAGTGATAATTAAATTATTATTGAAGAAAATCAAGATATAAGCGGTTGATTAAGATCATGACAAAAAAATAAAAAATAAAAATATTTCATGAAAACTTGAATACCTTATCAAAAATAAAAATATTTCACATGTGATTGTCTTTGTTTTGATCTTTTCTCTACATTAATTTAATTTCTTATGAATTATTATTGAATACAGAAATAAGAAATATATATATAAATTATTAAGAGAGAAAGTATTTTTTCTTATAAAAAAATGAAAGAAAAAATTGACTTATTGTGCATAAGAAATAAAATTTATGTATATAAAAACTAATTATTAGATAGAAATATACATTTCATATGTCGTATTGTCAGGATTTTAATATGATATCATTAGCTTAATAAAAAAAACCATGATCAAATAAAAAAAAGGTAGATTATTGTACTAACTATTAGTGAATATAAGAAATAAATAAAATGTAAAAACCATTTAGAGAGTCATAGCTTTTTATAAAAAAAACGAATAAAAAAATTACTTTTGCAAAAAAAAGTGTATGTAAACTAAGTGAGTGAAGATAAACTATTAATATAGAACTAAAAAATAGGAATAAAATTTCTCATAAGAAGAAGAGAGAATGTGGAAAGATATGAATTCAAGTTTATTCTTCTATTTATGAGGAGACATCAAGTCTAGAGAGATGCTTGCTTATATAATTACTAAACAATCATGATTAGTTATTATCAATTTTCACTCCGCCAAATCTTTTTAGCTACAAAAACCAAACATTCACATATAAATTATAATAAATTAATATTTTAATTGATTAAAATATTTATGAAATATATGAGTACTCTAGTTTTTTGCCAAATATCATGTTCTCCTTGATTACTACATTCCTTTTAATCTAGTATAGATATAGATATGCTAGCTACTATCTTAAAACCTTGTTTAGTTGGTGGAAAAAAGATATCTAAGGCCTTATTATGTCATATTATACCCACAATTCATCTTTTGTCAAAGGGAAAAAGTATATCAATATAATTAGCCTCACAAAATAGTGCAAAGAATTAATAGAGATAAGTTATTCTACTAATTTGTTAGAATTGTTTATTCCTTGTAATAATTATATTGATGTTGCCTGACAAACATCACAACCACATGTTCTTAGGATTGTTTAAGTAGTTAATTAGGAAAATAATATTTTTATGCTTATATTCTTAACATTTTTACTGTATGAGTGGCTAACAATCTTTATCTAACCTCCCACATGATCTACTTCCTAATTAATTTTTAATCAAAACTTCATCAAATTAATGTATTTTAACCCTACTTTGATATCATATTAACTTGTATATACTATCAACTATTCTAAAAGCTTAATCCATTAAGAAAAAAATACATATGCGATGCTAATAATTTTGGTCTATCTTAACCCACCGTTCGGATAACAAAGAGAGAAAACTAATAAGAGTTTTGTTGAGATTTAAACTAAAGACCTCTTGATCCTACTTTTATATCATATTGAAGTAAATGAGTTACGGACAATAGATAAGATGAACAACATCATTATATTTATAATTTTAGTATTTCTTAAATTATTTTAGCCATCATATAATCTAGCTATATGCTACAAGTAGAGATGGAGGGCTGTTATACCCCGACTGGTTAAAGAGGTGGAAAGTGAGAAGGCAGTAACACAGAAGAAGAAGAATACAGAGCCATCAGAAAATACAGAGCTATCAGAAACAAGTATAGATATAGAAGACATGACAACAGGAGAAAACAAAGAAAGCAGAAGCAGGGAAGAAGACATAGTAGCGGGAGAGAACGAAGAAAGCAGGGAAGAAGACATAGCAGCGGGAGAAAACGAAGAAAGCAGGGAGGCAAACATAGCAACAAGAGAAAACATAGTAAACAAGGATAAAGGCGGAGAAGAAAACATACAACAAAACGACGAAGAAGATGTGCAACAAACTGGAAGACCACGAAGGACAAGAAAACCGAAACGATACGAAGACTTTATCATGTAAAAAACAGAGAGAGGGTGTAAAAGGGGAGTAAGGAAAAGGGGAATCCGGGGACTATAAAAAAATAAAGAGAAGGATGTAAAAAGACTTATCTCTAAAATTAGAAGTAGAAGACGTCTTTGCGTCTTGGGAGCCGCCAGGAGCTCGAATCCTCTCTATCTTCTTCTTTATCTTCTTGTTCCGGTTGAGTAGGTTGTCAGTGTGCGACATCTATCGTCCTCGTTCTTCACCGGTAACAGGTCGCAGGGCTCGTCGATAACGCCTACGTTGCCTGTTCAGCTTCTTCCACGGAGGACTTCAAGCACGATCAGAGAAGAGAACACACGACCGGAGAGGAGAACAAACCCTAACCCTGCACATAAACGGAAGAAAGTGAGAAACGAAGAGAGAAAAATAGAGGCACGCTACTTATATTTCTGGTGACGGATTCCACGAGGCGACGCCTTGACGCGCGAGCGCTAATTGGGCTGCGGAACTTTGGGCCTCTACAGGAATCCAACACAGTAGAAATTTCCAAATTATTACAAGAATATAAATAGCGGGTGTAACAAGGGCCGGGACGGGCATGTCGTCGTATCCATGTCAGTGTTGGTTTTGTGCCATGCTGGCCCAAGGGAAATTGGGCATGACACGAGGCACGGTAACCTAGGCTCGGCACTAGCCCCATTGAGGCACGATATTTTAATTTTATTTTAATTTTTTTTTAATTTGACCCCCAAAATTTATACACTAAATAATATATATGATAATACTATATATTATACATATTTATACTTATATTTTAATGGCATTGTATTAATAGATTTGTCATCGATTATAATTATAAAATATATTTTAATTGTATAATATTATTTTAAATTGTTAAAAATTAACTATACAAAAAACAAAAAAAAATAAAATAAGAAGGTGACGTCCAACCTCCAAAATTTATATAACATATAATATATAATGATAGTATAGTATATATAGACTTATAATTAAATGTTAGTAGCATTATATTAATAGATTATCATTATATAATATATTACAGTTGTATAATATAATTACACTTATAATATCCGTTAAATTGTTAAAATGTTAACTATACAACAAAGTGAAGAAACATAAGAACGACGACGAACCTACTAGGCACGACATGACACAACTAACACGGTCGAAAATATGCTGGGCAGACCGTGCAGACAAGTAGAAACTTTTAGCACGGAACAACACGTACGACATGACACTGTAACAACACGATACGAGTACGACCACGATCAAGCATGGATTGACTGACACGAGCATGCATGAAAGTCCACCTCTAAGTACAAGCTATCCTTATTATATATAAAGTGGTTGATGAACTTGTAACACACTTTTTATGATAGTGTATATTCCACATTATAGGTAAGGATACCTATCGATAAAAAAATATAAACATTATTCGTATCAATAATAGATAAAGGTATCTACTATGTAGGTGCACTATAAATTACATATATATATATATATANTATATATATTTCAATTGTAGCTTTGTGTAATATTCACTTTTGGCTAAGCTTTCTCATTTTCTTTTAAATTTAAATTTAAATAGATGAACAGCATGATTAAGATATATTAGCAAATGAGAATGCAGAGATTTGGATAACAATTTTTTAATATAATCATTTTAGTTCTGAATCACACAAATGTGATACCTATTAATTACATATGCGAAAAAATCATTTAACACATATCAAATGAGTTGCACCAGTACCTCGCATTATTTTTTACCTGATAGCTTTTTTTCAATTTTAACAATCTGTGGCCATAAGATTAATATTATTTTAGTAATTCAATTCGATCATTAAAATATTAAAGATATTTCTTTTCCGATATTAACGTTTCAATTATAAAACTTTCTATTAGCGGCTTCATAATGACCAATTTGTAAACAAATCTTTCATTGACTCTTGTAAAGATAAGTCTTGTTGATCTATTTCTTTTTTGGTCTTTTAATCACATTCATATATAACTGTACTAATATTGTTGAGTGTGACAACAAATACTAAAATAAAAAAACAATAATGATGATCAACAAAATTAATCAAAATAATAAAAAAATGGGTCGTATTCAAAACCCTGACTCGACTAAGTCTGACATGACCCGACCTTTGTACGTGATAGTAAAGAGGTCAACACCAGAATTATTTTTACATAATTTGGCTAAAAAAAAAGGAAAACATTATTTTTTCATTATATTTAGATATTGATTTGAGTTTTCCTTTATAAAATTTCTTGTTTATACATAATGTAAAAAATCAATGATAATGCCGAAAAAAAATACACTCTACAATAGTTATATTCGTCATTCTTTTTAAATTTAAGAACTTTGTAAATATTATTGACCATATATAATTATTATAATTCGTTATGTTGCAACACTATTTTTTTGAATATTATTAAGGATCTATTAAGTTACAACATACACTTAGAAAAAAATTGATATGCTCAATTTAAACCCTTATTATTAAAATATCATATGACTATATCGTATTACAAAAACCAGATGTCGGCTCTCTTTTTTTAGAAATATGAGACAATACAAGCTTCACCAAAAAAATGTTTAGCAAACTTACTCTTCGATATTTTTCTAGAAGGATGCTCTGCCTCCTGCCCTCCGTTTTTTAGTTATACTGACTTTGATGAACATTTTAGTAGTAGATGATTGAATATCTCTTGTTAAAGAAAAAAAAAATAGAGCATAACATACTCTAAACGAAGCCTACGTTTATAAATAGTTAAGAGGATTACAAATGTTGTCTCGAATTATCAAGCTAGAATAGTTTTATAAAAATAACCCATGGCATTTTTATCCATTTTATTTTATTTTTCCAACTACAACTACAAATGGCCAATCCTATATGAAGCCTCCAACGTCAACATCAAGAAATAACTGAAACGAGACTCACACAATTAGCGAAACGAGTTACTTTTATAAAAAAAATGATTTTAAAGCGTCACATTTATTATTAAAAAACATAATTATCAAATACAAGTTAGTTTTATTAATTAAATTTGGTTGGCAATGATTGTGTCTAGCTTGGATTTAACTTTTGAGGTCGTTTCTACCATAAGTTTATTATTTTTATTCTTGATCTACACTGACTTAGTCAAGTGTTAATAAAATATAAGAAAAAAGAAATTAAATCATGTACTTATTATCATAATTCAATTCTATGTTTGAGAGTGGTAAACCTTTTCTCTAACTCTTTGGACAAAGTCTTAGATACGTTAAGTGATTTTAGTTGAGAGTCTCAGGACGAATAAAAAGCGACACATATTCGAAACTTCACATATGAAAAAAAAAGTCTTTATTTTGCAATAAATATTTCTCTAATTATAATAAAATATAGGGAGAATGAACTGTACGTGATATATTCGGTTGTATTTTAAATTCTAAAAATAAAAGTACAAATTACACTACAAGAATGTGAACTTTGCGACAATCAAATTAGCCACATGTTTATCAAGGGTTAACAACGGACATAATTTCTCATTTTCTTTCCATATTTAGGGATGATGTAAAAATAGTTTTAGCGACGAAATTCCTACCATCGCTTAATGATCGCATTAGGTTTGTTCGGGGAAAATGTTTTATTTAATATTAGCGACATCTCAGCGATGTCTTAGTGATGAAAATTATTTGTCTCTAATTTTCGTGTCCTAAAAATTTGGTCACCTTTCCTCTATTTTTCTTTTTTTTTGCATATCCCTTTCTCATTGTCGTCTGCTCCCCATTATCTTCGTCCACCCGTACGCTCGGTGAACTCCTCACTTCTCCTTCCTCCTCCTCCACCCTTGCGCCCTCCTCCTCCTCGACAATTGAACCACTTAGATTTAGAATTGATCATAATTAAAAAAATAAAAGTACATTTTGGGATTTGTTATATTGGTTCTTAATTCTAGTGCGTCATAATCTAGATATTATGCATATGAAAAAAAATATATTTAATAATAAATTCAACCTTGTAATGGATATAAAAGACAAAATAAAGATAATACGAACTCTATAAAGGACTTGAAGCTCATATGCAAACATCGAAACTTGAGTTGGTTCATCAAAACGAAAATGTATAAAGTCAAAAGCTACTTATGCATTAAATAGTGAGCAACGTCAGCTCATGTTTGAATGGATAAAGCAATTGGTTCTGATAGATACATGTCTAACATATTTTGTTGTATCAATAATAAAGAGGGGTAAGCTATTCGGGATAAAGACACATAAGTGTCATGTATTTATGCAAAGATTAATTTTAATTATCTTTCGAGAATTTATGTCGAAACTTGTATGGGGCAC
The DNA here is from genome assembly GCA_001647135.1 of Pontederia paniculata. Classification (NCBI taxonomy): domain Eukaryota; kingdom Viridiplantae; phylum Streptophyta; class Magnoliopsida; order Commelinales; family Pontederiaceae; genus Pontederia; species Pontederia paniculata. The sequence continues at coordinate 31,841 of LTAE01003949.1, read as the reverse complement.
ATTTATTGAATTTAGCATATCCTTCAAAAATTTATGAGTTGCAGTATATGTAAAGATAATATGATGCGTTTGAAATCATCAGTTATAATTATCTTATACAAAGTAGAAAAAATATTTTCAACACCATTTTTTTATGTCATGGAGCATTTGGTCATCCACGCACCTCACGTATGAGGCAAAGGTTGCAGACCCATTACAATTTCGATGGATGTACTTATTTGAGAGGTGGATGTTGTTCATAAAGAGGAAGATAAAAAATTGAAGGATTTATATTTGAAGCATACTTTTATACTAAAGTTATTTAATTTCACATCATTGTATTTTGAATCTGATTTTCAAATGAGGCAAACCCAAATCCCACAAAATGATGATGATGGAGAAGAAATCAATAAAGATGATTTATCCATTTTTAAATTTCCAGCACGTCCGATTGAGAGAGCACATAAATTTATATTAAACGATGATAATTTATCGATCACCAAAAGTTATGTCATCGTCAACACACTTTGAAAATAGAGCCTTTTATAAAGTAAGAATATCTACTAAAGATTAATCTATATTAGGCTATAAACATCAAAATTCTTTTTCGCTTTTTGTATAGGGAATTCAAAATTTTTCAAAGACAATTGAATTGTAATATGACGAATGATCAATTTTCGCGAATTCGAGATGAACAATTCTCGAGTTGGCTTAAGAAGAAAGTGCATGATGACAAAGTGACAAATAGAGACATTAAAAATTTGAGTTATGAATAAAAAGTAAATGTCAACTTATAATAATATCATTGTCAATTGATATAGATTTCACACTAAAGAATATAGAAGAAATAAATCTATGATGAATAGTGACATTTGTGTTTGATGTTATTTATACGATAAAAATAAATTAGGTTATTATGATGTCATCGAGCAAATTATAAATTTATCATACATGGGAGACAAAATGTTTTCATACTAAATTGTCATTGTTTGATCAAAAAATAGTGTTAACTTTGATGACACTTATTGATTGATCGATGTGAAACATAGATCAGTGTTTAATTTCAATGAACTATTCATTCTAGTTGAGCAAGCAAAATAAGTTTACTATATGCGAAATATCCTTCAGCTAAAAGGAGTACTAACGAATGGTAGGCAATGTGCAAAATATAGAACAATTTGTTTGTTAAGAAAAAAAACTGAATGTTGCAGGTATTATATTTGACCAAATGCTATATATATGTTGATTATTTTCAAGTTAATCAAATCACAAAAGTACAAGCGCTTAACTAATTAACTTGCATATTAATTATTGTATGTATAGTATAAAGTTGCATGCTTCATTCATTTACAAAAATGCCTATAAAATAAGGCATTGTTCAATTACCTTTTGCACCTTTTAGGAGTAAACATGGAGGGTCTAATTCTGTTGAATCTAGGATCCCGAGAATGTTTTGAATGATCACAAATTTGTAAGTGAACTCAGCCTGTACTGATGAACTTGTTTGAGTTGATTTATGTAACAGGATATATTCAAGTTCAGTACAGTGGTCGACCTGAGCTAAAGGAATGGACAACATTGCACCCGTAATTTATATATGAAGAACCATATGTGTGCAGTGGGCGCCCTAAGTATATGAAGCGGTCGACTAGCATCAGAGAGAGAGCATATGATGAGAAGCAGCAGAGCATAAATGATCGACCAAAGAAGAAGAGAGGGCAACCGATAACAGAGGAGTGTACATGAAGAGGGATCAGAGGAAGACCGGTCGATCAGAAATGAAGAGAGGACGACCGGAGAAAAAGGCTGAAATGAGGAAGTCGCACGATGAATGATGAATGGGCGACCCTAAGAAACAATTCTTTCTACACAAGGTTGGGGAGAGGTCGTCCGGAGGGCTCAGGAGGAGACAGTGGA
>LTAE01003949.1:0-19183 GCA_001647135.1 Pontederia paniculata | reverse complement strand
TTTTTTTTTTTTTTTTGTTACCTTACAGTTTTGAAAGAAAAGAGCCGTTGCTCGGTTTCTTTTCTCCTCGGCGTGCCATCCGTCGGATGCTACGCGTTTGTAATGTGAGTCGGCACCGTCCTCAATTTAATGGAGGTGCTGTAACATCTCACATACAAAAACTATGTTCCCTCACAACACAGGCTGTGTTGCCAACACAGCTCAAATGATAATCCGTATTTTAAAATTAAATAATGAATTTGAAAATTTAAATTTAAATATTTAAGCATGTTAAATTTGAGAATTGATTAGATAAGATTATTTAATTAGTTTAAATATTAAAATTTCAAATTTAAATTATAGTTGGATTTAAATTGAGAAATCTTAATTCACACCTTATAAATAAAACCATAAAGAGCACTCACAATTTTACTTTCTCTTCCTAAAGCTTTAGCCATTAAGTTCTCTCCCTCTCTTCTCTCTTTCATCAAATGTTTAGATAAGATTTCTCTCTCCTAAGGTTTTTTGTCTCTCTTTCTATGTTCTCTTCACTCATCCTAGAACTATACCCAAATCTTAAAAGAACGTGAAGGAGATCATGAGCAGTAGAGAAGATCAAGAGGACGTAGTTGAAGATCGGAAAATAACTCGAAGAATTCAGTATGTAAATAGGCGAATCTTAATAGATAGATTGATATGATTTATAAATTGCAAGTTATGGTTCACGCGAGATAATGTTGATTTAATAATATTATTAGATTGTTTAATACACGAATGACTGTCAAAATGAAAGATTAATTCGGCCAAAAGTATAAAGTAATACGGCGATGGAACAAGGACCATGTCATCTCTGACGCGACCTGCATCTGTCGAAATGATTGCGTCCGCTAAGATGCCGCACCGACAATGCGTACTTGATCGCATCGACGAAACATTGCTCGTGTCCTACTCTGGACACGGTCGTGTCTTAATGTGAATGAACCCTGTGTCGTCGTTCTGTTGAACACTATTGAGATTATACTAGACACGGTTTGTGTCACCCGATGTCAGGATCGTATCGTAGAATAAAGTAATGTTTAAGAATAGTTAAAGAATAAAGTATGAATGTTAAAGTTAAAGACTAAAGTATGAAATGACCTGCGTTGATCCGAACACGGTCCGCATTACCGAAGAAGTTTAACAGTAACACGACCCGCGTTACCCTAACGCGTTGGTCGATATGAATATTTTATTAAGAAAAAGGACACCACCATGTTGAAGTACGAACACAGTCCAAAAAATGACATGTGTCTTAAGAGGTTTATTTTATTAAAATAATGATGAAAAGATGAAAATGAATGTCTTTACCCGATAGGGCCTACATCAACTCGCCGAAACGGCCAGGTGATGGGATCAAATTCAACACCAAACACGACCTATGTTGGAACTGTTGTTATGCTAATGATGATAGTTATTTTTAATATTAAGAATTAATTATGTGGATAAAATAAAGGGCAACCATGTTTCACCTAAATTAAATGTTGAGATCGCAATTTAGCATTAAAGTTTTGGGAGCACAGTGATGTTACAGATAGGACGGATAGGGCAACCCCCACCAAGTTCCTATTGCTTAGCTACTCTCTGTCCTGCAATGAAAGGATTTCTCGAGTATCCTATGTGATCATGATTTGTGCATCCCCATTGACCTATGATGAGACCTCGAAGACTTATGAACAATTCAAAATCACCAAAGTAACTCTCAAAATAATTTCAAAGTCACTAATGGAATAAGACAAAGATAATAAGCCTTGATTTAAATATTGCATTGACATATTGCATTAGAGAATTAAGATTTATTGATAAGTGATTGATGATGATGATGATGAATTAATTAAAGATGAAGACGAACAATGATGTTTGATAATGATGTGGAGTAATTAAAATTTGGTCATAGTCATAGCTTACTCCTTAAGTAAAAATGAGAATTGAAGTAATTAATGTTTGACAATAGCCTGAGTAATATGCACAGAGTGATTGATGTTGGACTATCAGTCATAGTCACTCTTGATGCAAAAATATTAAAGATGATGAAGTAAAGTATGATATAGATGATGCTATGTAATGATGAATGTAAGCATGATGAAAGATTAAAAATGAAAGAACGTATGTTAAGTTGTAAGAAAGTAAGTTAAAGATGATGCATGATGTATAAAAGCATGTAAAGATAAGATGATGAAAAGTAAGTAAGGAATGAAAGAAAGCTAAGTATCGAAAAGAAAGAAATAAATTGATGTTTTGATTTTATCATTAGCTCATTCTTACTTTTGATTTATCATGTCATCCTTATCTGTTACATGCTGGGCTTCATAGCTCATACGGATACTTCTTTTTTCATGTATTGGATCTTGCAGGTGAGTAGTATACAGTTACAGGATTGTTGATGGTGCATGCAACGATAGATGCTCGTGATGACTGTAGTGTTGCACATGACTTAATGATCCTACTAGTGTCTATTTCTTTTAGTCTTCATTATTTTCTATTATTATTTAAAAAATTAGAAATTAACAGTTTTCAAATTTAGCTATTATTGATAAACATATTATAGAAATATTAACGTGCATACAAAATTAGGTGCAATCACAAACACATAAAGACATATGAGATCCACATGTCTTTATCTGTTTGCGATTACACTAATGCGCCTAACTTTTATGCACGCTAATACACCTTTATTTATTTTATTTAATATTTTTATAGTGTTAAATTATATATATATATATATTATCAAAGATAAATATATTTATATTTATATTTTTAATATTCTTCATTCTAATAATTTTACTCTAATTCAAAGTTCAACATAAGCAATTAAGATAGAAAAAAATATTTAATATGAATTACGTCAAAATTTAAATTTTTTATATCCTGCCTTTAATATTAAATTAATTGTATTATAAATAATCTTAAAAACTTAAATTTACATAAAAAGTAATCTTTTTATATTTATAATTTTAGCATACAGAAATATTAAAAATTCAGTGGCAATATTCTGTGGGTAAGGCACAATAATAATACTTTAGAAGTTGGATTATGTAACATATTCATCTTGATCAGATTTAATATCCATTTCGTTTTATGTTGATTCGTGTTGCAATCAAAAGCCAGCTTCGGTTCTGATCTAGACCTTTAAACGTGTTGCAGTTCGAGAGCGACGATGAAAAAAAATAATTAGACGTGTTAATGGCGCTTGTGGAACGTCGTTTCGATTGGGGTTCACAAGACAGAGACGTGTTGCCGGGCGATTTGGATCCGTTTGATTCATCAAGATACAAAAACAGTTGCAATCCATAGAGATTATATTAATTCATTCATTAAATTTGCAGCATTCGTTCCTTTAGCTTAGAATGATTCTATATGGACTGTTTGACTAGACTTGTAATTTATTATTATTATTATTATTATTACTACTACTACTTTTGAGAAAATAGAAGAACCAAAAGAAGTAATGACTATGAATAATAATAATAATAATGATGGTGTAGTATAATAATATATATATATATATATATATATATATATAATTATGGTGTACTCGAGTACACTATGTACCCTGTCTAATAAATCGTTAGATCTAAGATCTACGATAGATTCTATTTAAGATTATTATTCTTTATTTATTTTTCAATCGTAGATCTCAGCTTCAACGGTTTATTAGACATAATACATGGTATATCCGGGTACATCATTATTAAATTCTATGTTATATATGAATTTAATGATGGTGTACCCGAGTACACTATGTACCATGTCTAATAAATCGTGAGATCTAAGATCTACGATAAATTTTATTTAAGATTATTATTATTTTATTTATTTTTTCAACCGTAGATATTAGATTCAACGATTTATTAGAGAGAATACATGGTGTACCCGGATACACCATTATTAAATCATATATATATATATAATCATTTGTTCGGGAAATATGTGTATGTTGCATATTTTCATTTTTTGTCTTCAACATTATTTAAACAACACATAGTAAGAGTATGGGTGCTCTAACAAGATTGGCAACTGATATTCTCACTGGTGGTTTGTCAAGAAGAAAAAAAATTAAAAAATACTGATTTCAATGATCGGATGAAAGAATAATTACTGTTTTGTACTCACTCAATTGAATTGTATTTTACATCAATGCATATATATTGTTCATTTTGTCAAAGGCCGCTTATTATATCATATTAAGTGCCTTGCTTAATGCTTATTGTCTACTCAACAGAACTCCATGATGTGCAGAAAGATTTCTTACCAGAGAAAAAAGTGTGCACGAAACTATATGCTTTTTATGATCATAATTACACATTTGTTTGTCATTTCTGGTCATCACTGCCTAATACTTGTTGTTGAAGCCAAATATATTTAAAAGCTATTAACAAAAATATGACAAAGCTCTTTACTAACAAAATAACTTCCCCTTATAAAAAAAATAATTTCAGTAAAAACAATTGACAATTGCATTTAATATAAGAAATTGATTGCCATATTAATTAATAATAATCATCAATAAAGAATTAAAACTCAATACCATTTTGATAGATTACCATTCTTGGCGTTATTGTATGATCCATTCACGGGGTAAGTTTTTGTGGCCAGTTGAAGTGCCATTATTGCTGATATCATGAGTCTCAAAGCTGCATAGAATTTGGAATGAACATGTACACTATTTTAGCATCATAGTATTCAAAATTGTTCGTTGGCAATTCCTTATTTGCATATGCAAACGAGTGAAGCAAAAAATAACACCAGATTTAGCAGTCATTAATTAGAGGCAGGGAAATGGAGGTTGGCAATTTGGTTCTGACCTGAAACAAGAAGAAAAAAATGGTATTATCCTTAATGGAGATCCCATTAATGCGTTTGCCAGGAATGTTTCCTCTTTGTTCATTTTACAGCTCATAGAGGTATAAAAATAGTTATCAGATGAATGTGTTCTGCAATGTTTTCAATCCATCAGTTTCTGTAATTATTAATTAACGTTTTGCCGTTTGATCATCCCTTTAGGGAATTGAAGCCCTTGACACTGTTGACACTTGACAGGCTACAACCTAATTGCTAGACCTTATTGGTCTATGAAATTCATGGAAACTTGAAATTGTTTCCATGTAAATGTTTAAATACTATTTTAAGTAGTTGATTACAAATAATTGCGAAAGTTATAGACAAAGTTTAACTCCTTACTCATGTATAGGTATAGGTATGCAAAATTTTTCTCGGGGTCTCAATTTTAGAGAATTTTTTTTTGTGTGAGCGGGGATGAAGAGCATAGTCTCTCCTCGTGGATTTTCGATCTCTCTCTCTATATATATATATATATTGAAATTTTTTAAAATTAATTATATCAATATAATAATATTTAAGCTATATTTATTATTAAACACATATTATAATATTTGAATACATATATGTATATTATGGTACTTTTTAATTTTATGGTATCTTTTCTTTTTTTAATTTTTTTTATTAAACCTCGTGGAATCGAGTCCTCGTGGAGGTTCGGGAATCCTCGGGGACGGAGAGCGAGAAATTTAATATTCCCATTTAAGGATTCTAGGCAGGAGCAGGGATGGAGCGGGAGACATATTTTCCACGTCGAACATGATCGGATGTCATCTCTACTCATGTACCAGCTGAATCTATCATTGATTAATGTTTTAAATAAGTTTTATTTTTTTTCTCAAACTTAAAAAATTTAAAAATGAGATGTACTGTATATGCATTTGTTGCATTTACATGTCAATTGTCTAATAAAATTATGATGAGTAAAGTTCTTTTGTTTCTTCAATTAAATGAGAGGGCAAGAGGAACTATGTATAACTGCTATGCTACTACTTAAAATGTCATTTTTATATGCTATATGATCCATGAATTAGTGCCCATAGTTGTTTAATTAAACTAGGAGGAGAAAAGAAGGAGGAAAGTTGAAACAACACTAGAAGGAGAGAAATCTCAAGCAACAAAATTGACAAGAAATGAGTTAGGATTCATGCTAGCCCCAAAAAAAGGAAAAAATATGAGGTGGCACAAAAAATATGAGGTGTGATTAATAACAACTTGTTTGAATTGAGGTTGAATGAGGATGTTAAGAACTAAAGGGTCGGTTGACGCATTCCCAATTTTTGTTAACCGGTAATTTAGATCACCACTAAAATAGATTACCACTTTATAAATTACCGGTAATATTATATATAACATTTGGTAAGTAACAAAAACATAAATTATAATTTAAATTATGAAATAAAAAAATTATTAAAATACCCTCCAAAATTATTGAATTAAAATAAATATAAACAAAAAAATGAGTTAGGTCAAAATATGAGTTTATATTATTAATCATTTGTAAAATGATTAAAAAATAGAAAATTATGTTGAACACTATAATTTTGTAATAAAATATAAATATTTTTAAAGTTCGGTTGAATGGATAATTTTGTCAAAATGTATGTCATCTTGCTGGTAATCTGGAAAGACACCTCCCATAGGTGCTATCTACATTACCAGTGAGGTGGTAATTTAGATTACCAGAGAAGTAAAAATCACAGGTAATTTGTTGCATCCAAACGTGGTAATATAATAGGCCCTGAGAATTTTAAATTAAATAACTGATAATTTATCTGGATTACCTCATACTAAACGCCCCCTAAAAAGGGAAACAATGAAATTTTGCACAATATATATACATAAAACATGAATTTAATGTAAATACTACTTATTTAGAGAGGTAATAACTTGCTACCATTGTTATAGACTGTCAGATTGCAGATCGATGGTTGCACCACAATGACATAGTTCAGGTTGGTTCAGGATAACAAAATTGACGGTTCAGAATTGTTTCAAGTTCAAGAGCAAACGATGTCCCCTTCTCTATATTTGATCTCTGTTGTTCTGTCATGCCTCGCAGCCATGACTGCTTTCCATCCTTCACATATGCCACTATTGCTTCGTCCTTCTCTCCCACCCTGTTGCTATCGCTTTTGCTCTATTGTCTCTCCCGCCTTGCCGCTACTCCTTCCTTCTCTTGCACCTCACCTTCGTTATTGCTCAATCTCTTCTACCTTTTTGTTCTACTCCTTCCTTCTCTCGCACCTCACCTTCGTTATTGCTCAATCTCTTCTACCTTGTTGTTAATCATTGCTCCATCATTTTTTATCACCTCGTAGTTGTCGTTGTTGTTTTGTTGTCTCTTCAACTCGACGTTGCTTTGTCCTTCTCTCCCACATTGTCGAGACTCAAGAAGCCATAGATTGGCTCAAACCTTTCTATAAGAGTGTGGTTATTCATCATTTTTTTATATTTATTTGTTACAATAAGGGTATTTTTGGATTGTGGGCTTTGATGGAATAGATTAAGTTAAGTTGGAGTGACTAGTTCATATAACAAACATCATGTTTGGATGTAATTTTTTTTAAAAAAAATTAAGTAGGGTAGGATGAGTGGTTTGAAACCCATCAAATAACCTAAAATTCAACCCATCAATTTAATGGGTTATAATTTTTTATACCCTTTTTATCCTTATTCTTATTTTCTAATCTTTTAAATATTAGGGGTAAAATAGACTTTTTAATCAAGTAATCTTTTGAATTTCATTACTTAATTTTTTTATTCAAACAACATATGATTTAATTTAATACATCATCCTTATCCAACTCTTATCCAAATATGGATTAACTAATAACCCACCACATTCTACTTCACCACCACTTACTCTAGCCTCCTCTACCATACCCCTTCTTTGCTAAATACCCAAACAATGGCTAAGAGAAACAAATGCGTGGACACCGAAAGCTTATGTTGGCCCTTTGTCTTATTTAAGGTATTCAAACACTAAAAGCATCGAGAGATGATGAACTTATATTTGGAAAACAATTGTGGTTCCACAACAAAAATAAATTATCATTGGTGGTTTTTTTCAAGTAATTGTTGATCATACCATTTGTATCAACCTAATATTTAATAGTCTTAGGCCTTTATGAGTAATTTCATTAATTATTCAGCAATGAAAATAAAAGTCACATTTGTATCAACAAAAGTCGCACATATTGATGTTCTTATGATTCTATGCTTTTACATATATTAGTGATGATCTTGGGCATGCTGGACAAAGAAAAAACATCAAGGAAAATTCAATCTCTCATGACAAATTCAGATATCTCATGACAAAGTTATTCAGTTATATTGATTGTTCCTATTAGTATTACAAGCTAGACATCACAAAACTAGAAACATGATCAAATGCCACCATGATTTTTTTTACCTATTTCAGTAGACAAAATTAATGGAGGAGACCATGCAAGAAGTTAGTTTGATGGCACCAAACGAATGAATTGCCACTTCCTTACTGGTGTTGGTTATATTTAAAACTTAGAGAAAATCATGTGAATTGGTCTTATAACAGTTAAATAAGTCCGAATAGGTTGAGGTATAGAATAAAAAAAAACTTAGACAATAAACATATGTTATTATGTTTCTTTATCATCCACTCAAATATGGCCATGTATGAGATGCATATGACAATATAGCTTGGACTTGTTGATTCCTCTGAAGTTTTTCATAGTGCATCCGACTCTTGCACCTCTCAAATATGACAAGCCTGGCGAGCTAACTCCTACATCAACTTATTTGACAAAACTTTAAAATATTGATATAAGCATTTCAAAGGTTTTCTTTATAAATAGTTTGCTATAAAGAGGATTATATCAAACATGTTAAGACATCATTGAACTAACACACCATTGCTAGTATAAAAAACATATATTCTCACATCGAGGCTTTTGTTTCTCTTATTGTTAAAAAAACAACATTACACTGACAAGAATGATGATGAACTAATGCATCAAGTTATAGAAACATTTGAGTCCCACGATCACACTCTTTGGCCTATGGAGTGACATCTTTGTTATGACCATATAGGGCGAAGCAGCGGAGAGGTCGGAGAGATGAAAAAGGAGAGTGGCAGCGGCGAGGCGGGAAAGAACAATGGAGCATCAAAACGGCGAGGTGGGGACAAAGTATGATGGAGCAGAAGCGTTGGCGATGTGGGAGATATGTCAGAGGAGCATTAGTGGTAGCTGGCGATGCGGGAGATATGTAAGAGGAGCATTAGTGGTAGCTAGGTGGGAGAAAATTATATTTTTTTTCTTAAGCATCTAGAACTTAATGTTAGTCAGTAAAGCTTAATCTGAATCAATACATAATGTTAGGATCTTGAACAAAATAAATAAAATATCTGATGCAGAAGATAAATCTATCGATATCCATAAATTGGTTTGTCTTAGTTGGCCATGCCATGATGTCATAGAACTTAGGAATGTATCTATTTTGTAACCTAATGACAAAGAGAGAACTAATTTATAATTTCTTAACTTTAATATGACATGTTCATCAAATAACCGAATCAACAATTGATATTAAGTCAAAACTTAATTCAAATAATATAATCAAATCATGATAAGATTAGATTTTCACTCTAACTAAAGTATCTTCTAATAATCGTTACCACATAATAAGAATATTTATAAAATATTCTAATATTCTCCAACTTGGTATGATTACTATAACATTCATGTAAACATAAGATCTGCATAAAACTCTACTTGCATTTGATATTTCATAAAATATGAGCTTTGATGGTTGTTAGTTTAGTATACTCCTTTTCATACACTACAACGTTCACAAACTATCAAAATAAGATAATAAGTTAGTTATAAAACCATTATGATCCATGTAAAAAATTTTATTATCTCGACATTAGATGTACACTATTGGCATTATTATAAAAAAGTAAATATTAGTAAAAAATAATTGTATTGAGCTCGAAGTGTCAAGATAACATCATAAAATATCAATCATAATTGCAACCACGACTCATAATTTTAATTATATATGTATGTCTTTGATGGCAAAAACCATTCTCAAGGGATCTATCATAATCAAATTTAACTCTAATTATTTGAACTAACACTCTTTAATTTTGAATCTCCATAATAAAAATATTCTACATTTATGTGTTTAACACTTTAAGAGTATTTGTTATTTATGGAGAAGAATTATTGTGAAATAATTAACTTTTAATAATTAGTTAATGACGTTGACAACTATCAATCTTGAAATAAATTTTTGCAGTCATGATGAATGAATTTAACTTCAATACATGCCATAATTTTCTTTCATAAATGATGACTATTCAATTGAAATATTTTATCACAACAGTACTACTCCATAACATAATAGGAGTGAGTACTTCATACAAATTTTCATATGTCAGGTTATCCAATAAAATCTAAATCAAAATATATGATCATTCATAATTGATCAGTATAATCCATTAAAGCATCATACAAATATAACTTCAATTCTTTATATTCTGTTATTCCTTAAACATACTAAAAGATCAATATTATCTTATTTATAAATTATGGTAATTATATTTGAACATTAATCATTAATAAATATCTCCAAAATTATTTCATTCATAATTCATAAAAGATGATATTTAATCTTCAGATTAGTATCACTTTCAATCTGATGACTCAAAATATAAACAATATGCATCATTGGATTAAAATGATATTGATCTAAAGGCTCAAAACGCGTGTATGCACGGTGCATACATAATTTTTGTATGCACGCTAATATTTCTCTATCCAATAGAGGTATATTAGTGTGCATACACAAATTGTATATGCACGGTGCATGCATATACTATGGGCCTTTAGATTAGTATCACTTTCAATCTGATGACTCAAAATACAAACAATCTGCATCATTGAATTAAAATGATACTGATCTAAAGGCTCAGAACGCGTGTATGCACGGTGCATACACAATTTTTGTATGCACGCTAATATTTCTCTATCCAATAGAGGTATATTAGTGTGCATACACAAATTGTATATGCACGGTGCATGCATATACTATGGGCCTTTAGATTAGTATCACTTTCAATCTGATGACTCAAAATACAAATAATCTGCATCATTGGATTAAAATGACACTGATCTAAAGGCTCAGAACGCGTGTATGCACGGTGCATACACAATTTTTGTATGCACGTTAATATTTCTCTTATCAATATGTTTATAAAACATAATCATATTCACGTGGATCTTTCGATATATACACCATTCATAATGTTTTCTTCATAATAGAAATATCGTATGGTACTAAAAAACTTGATGTATTATTTTTAAAATTTTGTTTATGATCACACATTGATTTTAGATTTACACGCCATGTGTAAATTCCTTTTAATCGAAAAAATCTTCATTAATAAATATTTATTTTCATGTTCATGTAACTCTAAATCATACTAAGTTATTAAAACTATAATGATTATTAATGGACATTTTCTCTAAGTGTAATGCAAAAGTCGTCTTCATTTTAAGTATATTAATCAATAACATGTTTCGCTTTACGTCGTTTAACATTGTCATTGTACATTGGTCTTAAAGACACATTTACGCACAACTCACTTCAATTTTATTGACAATTAAATGAGACTATGAGCTTTTAGTTACTTTATGAAATTTAACTTATCTTTCATTTCATCAACCTTTTATTAGACTCAATGCTTTTCACGAGTTGTGAAAATAAAGATCTTTATCGATTCAAAACCTTATCCAAATAAATAAATCATGTACCATCCATAATTATAATTCATTTATCTTTTTGAGATCTTTTAAACACAATTTCTTATGATTCATTTATATGAAATAATTGTGAGTTAGTTTCTTATGAAGCATTTCATCATTAAATATTGTTCATTGTTTATCAAACTATTATTTTAATAAATAAAATAATATTTTGCATAATTATGGATAAACGGGCATTTTATAAATTTAGAAATAGTATCATCATCTCATTAATATTCATATATATATACATATATATATATATGTTCTTATTTTGTCACTCTCATTAATTTCATCACTCTTAACGAATTTAGAATCACCAATTTCACAACATCATCACACTAAAATTTGTAGCATTTAGATTTCTTATTACAACATACAAAGTAACCACTAATCATTCGAGAATCCAATTTCTTTGACATGGATTGTTCATCTGAACTTATTTAGGACAAAATCCCAAACATACATGTATCTGAAGATAGGTTTTTTTTCGACTCACAGTTCAAAAGAAATATTTGAAACTATCTTACTAAGACCCTATTAAACAAGTACACATCATACATGCATCCATAATGATATAAAGATAATAATTTAATTATTCATCATACTACTAATCAAATTAATTAATGTCTCATTGCATCTTTCAATCATAATAATGAGTTGAGGCGTGTTTGACATAATATATTGTATATACGTGACACATTTCTTTAATGATCAAGACATTAAAATAGATCCAAAATAATTTCATAACATTGTCCTACCTTATGCTTTTCACTCATATATCTAATTAGCTTATCTTTCAAGAAGATCAATTATTTGAGATTTATTATTTAAATGTAATCATAGTATGAAAATTCATTAATATAGGCAGTAAAATACACAAACGATCAAAAGATAGAATATCATAAGGTCCGTATACATTAATGTGTATTATTTTAATAAGTGGAGTACATATTATGACTTTTGTTATTATTGATATGCTTACTCTTGATGCATTCTCCAACATAATCCAAGATAAATAAAAAAATTATTAGAAAATTATGCAATATTTACTATTTTTTTGAAATAAATTCCAAAATTTGATGCCACAAATAAATGCATAAATCCAACATCATGACCAAAGGCATGGAGAATCAAGACTCTATTATCCATTATTTAGTAATGAATCTCGATTATATTTATTTCTTTAAAATTTATAACTCACTAATGACATTAGAGCTAGGTAACTCATGAATTAATAGACCAACCAAATAACTCGTCAATTTTCTTTTTTGGTCATATTTTAGATTGTCAAATATCCAATTATATTGTACAAATTTTTTATTCTTAATTTTTAATATTTCTACATCATTAGTCAACTTCGTTATGTACTTTTCTGAACTCTACAAACCAACAAACTTTATAGCTTTAAGTTTTGACATTATAGCACTAGCAGAATAAAATTTTCATCCACAAATTTAAGAAGTTTCTTAGCACTTCCTATTACGTGGAGTAAGAGTTTTAAAATTGTTGGAAATAATCATTTGTATAAAGTAATGCTTAATCTGTTTGACGATGTTCATGATTTATAATAAAACTTTCATCACTCAGTATTTGAATATGTCACTATTGGGTATGTCCTTCTATGGCATTTTTTCAACATTCAATACATCTTAATGAAAATTGACTCGTTCACACCCATCAAAAAAAGTTTGATATATTAAACATTATTACAAATGAAGCATTTGAATAAATTAAAACTTCAAATCAAATAAAATATATAATAGATTCAAACATATACCATTAAAATATATTATAGCTCTCCTTTGGATATATACAATAATATACTACTATTAAGTAAATGCCACAACTTAATGAGAATTAAATATTTTCAACCAAATATGCATGTTATCTTTGGATAACCATACATACTTGAAAATAAAATATTAACTTGTCTCCATTATGCTCACTATTTATAAAATTTACCTTTTGGTAAATTCTAAAGTCCTGAAATAGTGAACGCATTATAAAACTAACAAATAAATTATAATATATATATATATATATATATATATATGTTTGATTGATCGTCATTTTTGTAATACCTCAACTGAAAATGAGTCGTGTCTTGTGCGCACATGGGCCGTGTTGGCAAAACGGGTCGGGTTCGTGAGAACTACGTATCGGGTCCATTGGGCTGTTGACTGTGTTGGGCTTACGCGGAAAGTCCAACTAGCTTTCTTAACCCTAACTAATCCCTATATTAAACCCTAACACGAAATTAATTATGGAGAAACCCTCATTATTTCCAAACAGCCGCCAGGTAATCTCCCATCTTCTATGTTCTCTCTCTCTCTCTCTCTCTCTCTCAACACACACACACACACACACACACAAAATTTTTTTGGTCTCGGGAATCACGCCAAGAGGAGGTGACGAAGGACGACGACGTGTAGATCAAAGAGAAAATAACATGCGGAACGAGGAAAGATAAGAGAGAACAAATCCCAAGGTATGTAATTAGGATCATTAGGAGGATTAATTTTCAGGTTTTAAACTGATTGTTCATGATTATAAAAGAAGATTTTTGCTCAATTAATTATCAATTAATCGGATTTATTCAAAAGGGTTTTTTGGCCTGATTCGACGATTTAAATATTGTTAAATATGTTAAATTATAATCGGACACGGGTCGTGTTCCCCCATGACAAGGTCGTGTTACCTGTACAGGGTGAGATACGTCGGTGACGGGATGCATTCGATGGGAACGTCGTCATGTCAGCCTGAAATGGACCACGTTCATATGAGCACGGTCCGCGTCCTCTGGAAGGACGACCACGTCGGACACGACGTGCGCTGTTCCGACCACGACTGCGCTCTCCCTGGACAAAGTGGTCCATGTTACCTCAAACACGGTCTGTGTTGCCTGAGTAAAAGATGTCATCCCAACACCTGTTTCGAACACGTTTAAACTAAGAACGACACGGTCCATGTCACACCTAACGCAGTCTGTGTCCTGAATGATTGTTGTCATGTATGATTGATTGGATGAATTTGTTTGAGGTAGGGTTACTATTCCATCACGTGAACTTAGTCTAGTAGGTAATTGAAAGATAAAACATGTAATTGATTGTGATTGAAATGAACTTCATGAAGAGGAAGGCCCCGACGCACAGGGATTTGTTCCCTCTTTTTTAGGTACTAGTCCCTCCTGTTAGGACCTTGTGTCCTCCTATTAGGGCTTTATGCCCTCCTCATTACTTGATGAGTCTAGGGTTGACTCCATGGCCTAGCTAGCCATCCTGACTCTGGATCGCTGAAATCTTCATGAACTAATAACTACTCATTATTGATTGAATTAAAAGATGATACTGAGAAGTATAATGAACTAGGCCTGATATACTGTACACCATGAGAGTTGGGTGTAATTGATTTTCCTGTCACTGCTACTGGAAAAGAAAGACTGAAAAGAAATGAGAAAAGCACTGATAAGTCTTACTGTCTCACATTATCTATGTTTTAAAGATAAGGAAATGTTTGATCTACTTACTGACCCTTGATTATTATTCCTTTCTATATGATCTTTACATACTGAGTGTCACAGCTCATGGCTTTTCCCTTGCGAATTCAATTATGCAGGTCACTCAAATCTTAAATAGGTACTGATGATGGTGTTGATGGTGATACAGCTCGTGGTGGTCTGCTTTGCACATGGCATATGATCCTGATTGTGTCCTACTGGTCATCTAATAGAGGTGGATGTTATTCAGAGTCATTAATAGTTTATTTGATTTAGTCATTGATGTTCAATTTTTATTGGAACTATGTATCGGATTATTAGTCTTTATATTGAAGAAGAATATTTTAGTCATTGTTATCTGATATGGGTCAGCTGGTTCGTCAAAGTCAAGTCACTGAGGTAGGACGGTAGCGTTTCCAAAGTCAAGATTTTTGTCGGGTGACAAGGTTTGATTTTGGGGGCGTTACAATTCTAGTTTGGCCACTCTAGTTAAGCAATAAATTATTTATTTTTACATAAGTTCAAATATATTTATAAATTATAATTACATACATGATATACATCATCATATAATTTGGTCACTTTGGTGGAACTACAAACTATTATTCATCATTCTAATTTGGCCATTTTGTTAGAACAAAAAACTATATTCTATCATAAATATATAATATAATTAAATCAACGTAATTATATACATAACATCATTATTATAATTTGGCCAATTTGGTGAAAGAACAAATTAAATAATTTTTAAAAAAAATGTATATATACATTTTAATATGTGCATGATATACATCACCATTCTAAGTTGACTACTTTAGTAGAACAATAAACTAATTTAACATATATCGTACATATAAGCCTCAATTAGTATTTTAATAAATTATAATCAAATTTGATAATTAAATATGATGGTAGTATTAAAATAAATTGAGGCAAATGATGATTTAACATAAACAATGCACACTACAAAAAAAACATTAATTAACAATAAAATATGACATGAAAATTAAAAAAAACTTCAAACGCATCATAAAAATGGATATTGCACATAAGTCAACTCCTTACTTTGTAACTTTTGATGTCAATGATATGTGCCATGTGTACATAAAGGATAAAAATCTATATGATGCAAGTTCATTAAAATTTCAAATGATCACAAAATATTGATTATATCTCAGAATGAATGCTTGATGACATAAAATAAACATCACGTGGAGATGTGATGACATAAGTTTTACTGTAACTTGCGAGCATAACGTCACTTCAAGCTACTCTACGGAGTCGTATTGATTGGTATCATGTCTTGTAATGTGAAAGAAAGCAAAGTTAGACAATGCATATTCATATTTGAAGAATAAAATAATGATCAAAATTCCCTCTTCAATTCCACAACATATATAGTTCTCACATGTATGTAATATCAATTTATGTATACGTTCATACTGATCGAATCAATGGCCGAGTTAAATGATTAAGCCATGGCAGAAACACATGATATGATCAATCATTTCCTAAGAAAATAAAAAAAATGAAAATTCTTTTACGTGCATAATCACATTGGAAGTTTCATAATTAACCTTGGTCGTCAAATATAAAAAAATGGAGAAAATTATTTGTTCAAAAATAAGGCTCTAATACCATATATAAATTTTTTATAAAAAAATAGAACTTAATGTTATTAATCTAGATCAAAACATAATGTCAGGATTTTGAACAAAATGAATCTCACAATAAATAAAATATATGATGTGAAAGATAAATCTGTGGAGATCTATAAGTTAGTTTTTCTCACTTGGCCATGTCATGATGTCACAAAAAGTTGGGATAGATTTGTCCTATAATCTAATGACAGAAAGAGGACTAATTTATAACTATTTAAGTTTAATCCAGTACGTCCATAAAATAATCGAATGAACGATTGGTATTAAGTCATAATTTAATTAAAATAATCTAATGCAATCAACATAAAGTCAGTCATCTTCTAATAATCTTGGTCACATAATAAAAATATTTATAAAATATTCTAACAAGAATGACTAAGGATAAAGGGGAAATTTCTCACTCAGCTAGGGATTGAAGAGTGGAGGGAATTTTTTATGACTTTAAAACAACTCATGAACTTGAACCAGCCTTGAACCATCGAGTTGCTATCTAAACCAATCTTGAACCGTGCATTTTTTACGAACTGACAATTTGCGATCCAATGGTCAAGATTAGTGGTAGCAAGTTACTAGCACACTAAAGTGGTAGTATTTACATTAAATCCATAAACATACATCTTTTACCTTTTGCGATCATTATATATGTGTTTTTATTATTTTTAGTGTAAAAATAATGTAGCACATCGCAACCTTAAGTGACAATTTATATATTATGTTAGAATTTTCACTTATACATATTATGAAAAATTATGCATGTAATTCCTAAAAGGAGAATAATAATTCTTGACGATAGGGTTGAATGCACACTCACATTGAAATCTTCCACAAACGAGAATAACAAGAAATTAAATAGAAGGAATAAAGGTTAAAGTAAGAAAGTTTGGCTATTCTATTAATTTTCTTGATCATAATTTGAATTTCATGTAGAAGAAAGAATTCCCATTCAACCATGTCATAAAAGTTTGAGGTGTTAGTTGGTGGGAGTAGAACTATAAAAGAAATCAAACATTACGTATGCACAATAAAAAACATAACTATATAAATATGTACTGACATTTTTATAGTGAGAAGAATCTTTTGTGACATGCAATGAGATGATTCTTGTACAAATTAGATATACAAAAGAGCTACTTTCATCCGCTAATGAAAATAGTAGAAACTTTCAAGATTGAGATCCTATTCAAAATCATAAAGAAATTATAAGATTGATGATCAAATAACAATAGTGAGATTTTATATAAATATTACAAAGATTGTAAAATTACTACGAATTAGATCAATGATTGAGTGTTAAATGATCGTCGATCTTGATAATTTTGATAGCTTTGAATGGCATTAGTATAATTAATTATGTTTCATTTTTCTTTATTTTCATATATTAAAGTATGAACATGTTCTGTAATTAAGAAAAACATTTTAGAAGTTATTGAGAAAAGTATGCGTAACACGAACATGAAAATGAGCCAGTTGATATTATTGTCTCATCTAGTCCATTGGAAGTGTAATAGGTTCAAATTATTGTCCTAATTCTATCAATATCATCCCACAAGTTTGAGTAGTTCCTGAGTTTTGGATTGGCGTTTTTCTTTTATTTTGCAAAGGTAATCAAAATAGTGCATCAAATTAAGGAAGAGAATACTTTGGGGTGCTAGCGATGGATCTTGACCGGAAATAGGTATTGTTTAGGAGGCTAAGATATACTACAATAGAAAAATGTTTAAAGTAGACAATATAGTCATAAGAAAAAAAATTTCCTAACATCTCACATGAAATTTCAACATTTAATTTCTCCCCTTGTTGGGCACCAAAATCCTCAACAAGCTTAGACTACTATTTTTTTCGCGAGGCACATGATTTTAGTACATAGGAAAATTTAACATAAAACTTTCTTTTATTGAAATTTAGCATCAAATTTCAACATTTCATTCCTTCTCTTTTTTTTTTAAGATTTCGGTCTGACTAACATGTGTCATCCCAAATTATGTATCACTATGACAAGCGAAGCTCCCAACTATTTTGTATTCGAAATGACAAATCGATGTAAGATCTAGAATGACACCAAGAGGGGGGGGGGGATGAATTGGTGTACTAAAAACCTTTGTTCTTCTTCACTTAATCTAGATGTGTTGTGTTAGCGGAAGTATACATGTACGAATATAAACACAAATAGAGAGAAGAGAGTAGAGAGAAGAACAAACACAACGAACAAACACGGAGTTTGTTATCGAGGTTCGGCCGAACTCTTTGGCCTACGTCCCCGCTCTGATCTTCTCCCACGAGATCTTCGGAGTTCACTATATCATTCTTCAAGGGCGAAGACTCCCTTACAACTCTCCTTTCTTTGTATTGAGGACAAGGAGAACAACCTCTTACAA
>LTAE01003948.1:9674-31796 GCA_001647135.1 Pontederia paniculata | reverse complement strand
CCTCCCCCAACACCCCACCCCACCCCCTAGTTGCAGCTTGAGCACGCCAAAGCATGACCATATATGTATCTCCTCCTCCTTCTCCACTATATAAACCAAGCTTTTCCTTCTGCATAAAATTGAGGAGATCATAAAGCTCTGGGGTATAAAGTATACACCTTATTCAATTGTCCACACCATCTATGGCCGGGAGCCTCATGGCGGTCGCCATGCAGTTCCAGAGAGAGAGGCTCGTCCTCCTAGCGGGCCTCGTCTGCCTGCTCGTCCCTTGCTTCATGTTCGTTTTTCTGCAGCCCCAGCTGGATCCACTCTCTGTTCGTAAGTTGCCAATTCTCCGGCGAGCCGATGCCGGTGATAACAATATGCATGCATGCAACATGTATATTCTGTGGGAGTCTTTCTGATAGCTTTTTTTCTATTCTTTTCAGTGAACCTGCAACTGTCCGTGAGGACGAACATAAAGATACGGGTGGTTGAAGAGAACACAACCATCTCTTCTGTGCCTGGTGAGTTTTTTTCATTAGTATATATCCTGATGTATTGCATGCTATCTAGAAGTTGCACCAAATGCTCATAAACATATGTATAATTCAGATTATAAATATCATACACGCTTCTTTTTTTCTTCTATGAAAATAAACAATTTTACAAGAGCAAGAAATTATTATTAAATAATTCAGTTCAATCCAAGTTACATTTATGTATCTTCCCTTGGCAATTAATGCTGCTTTTCCTTGCCTGAACATATTGAACTCTTTAAGGACATCCAAGTTCCTGAGGGCCTTTCCAATGATCACATGATACATGGAAGATATGGTGAGGGGGAAAAAAGGATAAAGTTGGACCTCAACTTATAGTTTTTTTTGTCTTGCTCTGCTGCATTAAAATGTCTAAACATGAGACATGAGTTACCTCCCCAGTTACATGTAAGGACATTTCTTGATGTTTGGAGGGGACAAACTCCTCTAATAAGTGGGGCTTGTGATTCCTGAAGTGCCCTACAAGGGATAAGAATAAAAGCAAACCTATTGAGTCACATCAATCCACCAAGCAATATTATTGTTCAAGAGATAACATTGAACCCATAACCCATAATGGAAGATGCATATTCGAATTCCAAAAAGACTAACTTATCACTCTTAATTTTTCTTTAGGTCACTACAGACTTGTTATTCTGCATCCAATTTGTGCTTTGGCTGCACTTGGGAGGTCCTTAATCATCCACATGCCTCTATGAATGCATGATTATATTTATTAATATATTTAATAAGCATATTTAGGTGGCTCGTTAGCAACATATACAGACATCTGTAATAAAACTAAAAAATGCAAGTCAGAGATAGTTGTCGTAATATGAAGGTTTCTAGGTCAACATCAACAACAGCTCATATATAATTTATCAACGCAAGTTCGTGCTTGCAGTGGAGAATTTAGTACATGTACATACTACGGCTCATCTGGGTATGCATAACTTATCTCAACTTGGGCGACTCTGAACTATTTAATATAGTACACTTCATATGTCATTACATATCATATATATAATATGTATGACCAAGATGATGCCAAAGGCATGACTTCCAGCGAGTCTTCTCGGGATTAAACATGCAAAGGGATTAGTTGAGAGGGAATTATCAACTTAGTTAAGCAATCCACTTCTGTTAAACATGTTGCTTAACAGAAACGATTTTTGCATTTACAGGTGAACAGACAATAGTTCTGCCACTCACTCTAAAGGCAGATCACAGGCAAGATAAGTCAGTTACAACAGGTGAGTGAAGCTTGGTCACTTGTGCTCATCAGTTGATTAACTCAGTAATCGAACTAAATTAACCTCCGTAATCTACACAGATGTTAAATTGGTTGACATTCCCCTGGAAGACCACAATGCAAAGATGACAATTACAGGTTTCTGCAACTCTGAACTTGGCTTGATTTCTCTTTTTTTTTTTCTTTTTTACCTTTTACTGCGACTCCTTAACAGGTTTCCTCAAGTTATTAATCTGTGGTCATGATGCAGATTCTGAGATTCAAAATCCAACCTTGGAAGAAGAAAAATCCAAATTGGGTATGTTCAACTTACTCCCAACCAAATGTAAAAGTTCTGTGTAGCAAACATAACCTGTACTTTGCAATATTTTTGTCAGGTGGTGCAGAAGTGTTGCCCCAGTCTCAGATAATGGAAGAAGAAAAGGAGGAATCGTACAGCACAACCAGTAAGACTCGGTTTTATTTGACCAGCCTCAATTTTCAATCGCTACAGAAAAAGGGATCACATTCCAACTCTGAATCTGCAGTTGTGGATTGATTTGAACTTAAAAAGTAGGACATTCCATTCCTTATTGACTCATACAAACAGACACATTGTTCAAAGCAAGTGAACCGTTGTTTCACATCCATTAGTGGCGGATGAGCAAGCCATAAGCACCAACCTCTTGGAATATTGAACTTTTATACGTGTGGAACCTACAACTGAACAATTTCTTTGTCATGGTGGCGTGTTAAGATAAGCAACGTGAAGGCACCATGAAATTCTCACTTAAGAGGGAGTCCCACAACATGTTGGAGCATCAACATGTTAAGATATAATCTTTGTGAATTTGATTTTGTGACGTTCTTTATAGATTTGCGTCAAGAGAAGAGCGAATTACTCAGTCCACAACATGAGATTCATATATTGATACATGACTAGTTTATTTGATGAAAAGTTGATCTTTTCCGCAATGAAAAGCCAATTAACAACTTATACCAACCTAAACAAGTTTAAATTGCACTGGATAATTTGTATTTGCATGTGTTTCAGGATCTGACATTCCAAAGAAAGACTTGGGAGCAGAACACATTGAACAAAAATTAGAGATTGGTAATGAAAAATTGATTTTTTAATTAATGCACAGTGAAGTATGCAACTCTTATCACTTCTACTTCACCCATTTCTCTGATGCGTTTCTTCTCTACAGAGCACATTGAAGCAGTAGAAGAGCCCCATGATGCAGGACAGCAAGAGGAGGTACACAACAAAGTGGCAATTGGTAAGAACTTTTCACAATTTTCTTACAATTTTTTTTTTCAATCAAGGGAACAAAACAATCATTAGAAATAAAATATACAGTTCTGATTAATAATTATAACTGTAGTTTATGCTGCTAATTTATTTTTTCTGTTCTTTCTTTTTTCCTATCTTCTGCAGAGAACTTGCAGGTTCCAGAGAGCAGCAGCATATCATGTGATTACTCTCAGAGAAGATCGGACACCTGCGTCGTCCATGGCGACGTCAGGATCCATGCACCTTCCTCCTCCATCATCCTAGCTAAATTTCCTCCGTCGAGCATCTCCGCAACAGAGGAGACGACATATAAGATCAGGCCATACTCGAGGAAATGGGAGCAGCCGGTGATGGAGCTGATCAGGGAGTTCACTGTCAGGGCGTCATCGAATCCCGGCGAGATCCCACAATGCAGCGCCCAGCACGGCGTCCCCGCCGTCGTCTTCTCCACCGGCGGATTCCTCGGCAACTTCTTCCACGACTTCACAGACGTCCTGATCCCCCTTTTCATCACCTCGTACCAGTACAAGGGCGAGGTCCAGTTCCTGATCACCAACTTCAACTACGCCTGGGTCAAGAAGTACCGCGCGATACTGAGGAAGCTCTCCAACTACGAGATCATAAATCTGGACGGGGACGATGGGGTGCACTGCTTCCCGCACGCCCACGTGGGCCTGCTCAGCCACAAGGAGCTCGGCGTCGACTCGTCCAAGTCCCCCGGCGGCCACTCCATGACTGAGTTCAGGGAAATGCTACGGTCGTGCTTCAACCTGAAGCGGAGCTCCGTTAGGATCGGCGGCCGGAAGCCGCGGCTGCTGCTGCTGCACAGGAAGGGGTCCCGGTCGTTCACGAACCGGCGGGAGGTGGTGTCCCTGGCGCGCAGCGTGGGGTTCAAGGTGGTGGCGGCGGGGCCCGAGATGACGCGGAACGTGTCGCGGTTCGCCCAGCTGGTGAACTCGTGCGACGTGATGATGGGCGTCCACGGAGCGGGGCTTACCAACATGCTGTTCCTGCCGGACGACGCGGCGCTGATACAGGTGGTGCCGTGGGGAGGGCTCAAGTACGCGTGCAGCCATGACTTCGGGGAGCCGGCGCCGGAGATGAGGGTGCGGTACTTGGAGTACGAGATCAAGGAGGAGGAGAGCTCGCTGATCAAGCAGTACCCGAGGGACCATCCGGTGTTCACGGACCCCATGTCGATCCAGAAGCAGGGCTGGAACGTGCTGTGGGCGGTGTTCCTGAACAGGCAGAACGTGAAGCTCGACGTCAGGAGATTTAGGGGCACTCTGCAGGAAGCACTGCAAGGCACTCCTCGTTAGATTTCTCTCGTTTTTAGTTGGGATCTTCTTCTTCTTTTTATTTATTTATCACTGATTAAAAATTAATTAGATCGATTCTTGATTTTCTTTTTTTTGGAGAGAGAGAGAGAGAGAGAGGAGGGGACATTGTACATGACATATTCAAATTTAATTGAGTGGTCAAATATAATTTCTTTTTTCATTACATATATGCTGTCTTTTTTTTTCTTTTTTGGATTACCTCCATCGGGCCCTCGGTCTCCATGGCTATACCTGACTAATTCGGAGTCGATGACAAGAGCAGAACGATATTTTTCTGATTAAATTGACAACTCCGAAACTCGAA
Source organism: Pontederia paniculata (assembly GCA_001647135.1). Classification (NCBI taxonomy): domain Eukaryota; kingdom Viridiplantae; phylum Streptophyta; class Magnoliopsida; order Commelinales; family Pontederiaceae; genus Pontederia; species Pontederia paniculata. The sequence continues at coordinate 27,106 of LTAE01003948.1, read as the reverse complement.
TTCGAGACTATTAGCTCTTGGTCCCTCAACCCGAGGCAGATCCCCGCTAATCAAATATGACAATCAAATTTGGTTGGCTTGTGCGGTCTCTGTAACACTAAAAAAGATAAATTTACATGTCCATGTTATAAATGTGGCAAATTGATGGTGGCAGAGGGGTGGTCATGGCAACCTTGCATCGCTCAAAAGCCTCCAAGACTTGAAACAATTTATCTATCATGGATAATTATTTGTAAAGGGTAGAAGCTCATATTGGATTTTATCAATTTGCCTCATAGCGGATTTCATTCAAAAGAAAATAAGGATTAGAATCATTAAAGTAGAAAGAAATATTAATACATAAAAATGATCTAAAGTTGAAATTTTGCAGTAGCTTAATACGGATTAATGAATGTCGGAAGCAAAAGTGAGCCTCGATTACGGCCATGGACTCTTGGTCTTCACCACTTTAAAATGCATTTTGAGAGGTAAACCCTTGCTTATGTACCTAAAATTCATCTTGTGTTTCTGTCCCTATGGATTAAACTTTAGATTCTTACATTGAGTTTTAACTATCGGAAGACCTCAAAAAAGAGAAATAAAATCACGCGCGTATAAGCCTCGTTTCATGTGACTTCATACAAAATGTAATACCCAAAAACACTTGGGAGACTCAAAACCCAATATTAAACCCAAAATTTCATAGCACCTTTATTTATTAGACAATAAAACATAAAGAATTATTTTTTTTATCCTCATCAAACTATTAGAAATTTCATATTTACTCTAAATTATAAAATCGAAGTAGGTCTAAACTTTTTTCAATTGATCAATCTCATCCATGAGTCTGATTTTCTATATTTACATATTATTTTACTTTATTAAATTACTATTGTACCCTCTCATTATGAAAAGCACTCCCCTCCTATCTTCTCGCACTTCTCTCTCTACTATCCTCTCTCTCTCTCTCTCACTCCTCGTATGCGCGCACAAGCGAGCATGGACTCGCCTGGGCGTGCGCAGGCAAGCAGGCAACTAGCCTCGTGCAGGCGAACATGGACCTCCTGCGCATGCGTTGGCAAGAATGGACTCGCTTGCGTGCACGTAGGCGAGAAGCAGTTCGCCTATGTGCGCGCATGTGAGGAGTGAGAGAGAGAGGAGAGTAGAGAGAAAATAGGAGTGGAGTGTTTAACGATAGGGTAAAATAGTACTTTAATATCTAAAATAACGTGTAAAATAGAAAACTAGATTCGTGGATGAAATTGGTCAATCGAAAAAAGTTTAGATCTACTTCTGTTCGATTTTTTAATTTAGGGGTATAATATCTAAAATTTCGCGATAATTCAAGGGGGATAAATGGAAATAACCCAAACATAAATTTTCTCTCCCCCATAAACTAGCCCTAATTCTTATTTATTTGATCTAAAATCTCTCTCTATCTCTCTCCCTCCCTCTCCCTCTCCCCGAAGCACATCAACTATAAGATAATTCTCTTCTCGCCTGGGGTTTCCTCTTCTTATTATGAAACTCATGAAGTGAAACATGAAAACAAAATGATTCGTCAAAAGGTATTTTCTTAAGAAGATCCCTCTTAGATATTTTATTCATGATAGGATTGGCATGTTAGGGTTATGGTAGATCCGTGAACTTATGCAACAAAACTGAGGGTCTCTAAGCTCGTCGACAATAATATCACGTCAACAGTACCACCAAGATAGTTGTGTCCTATGACGACTTGGTCGCACATCAATGGACATTGACATGCCGCATGTCTTGATGTAATTGTTCTGCTGCCAAACTTTTGTGCTCGAGGATATGAAGTGATGCCCTAGATTGCATTGACATTGTGATTGTGCCATCGAGCATCGTAGCCCTTGTCACAGCCCATATGGTTTCAGGAGGAACATTGCATGTCTTTCGAATGTCGCACCCATAAGATGAATAGGGTCCTGACCATAACCGCTGCATGATGTCATTGAAGTATATCGTGGCCATGATAGGGCATGTTCATAGTGTGACCCTCATATGTTTTCACTACCGCACCACACCACCTAGATATGGCCTATGACAGAACTTGATGTTGCCCACAACAACTAGCATCGCGCTCTCGAAAGAGAGGTCACATCTACAACATGGTTATTTCTCGTTTCATCTTGCTATAGGTTTGTGTATGTTCAAGTGATTTATGATGGGGTTTACAATGAATGGTACATTCTTATTAAAACCCTATAATATGTTAAGGACTAATATTGAGTAAAGATGAAAGTTGTAAACAAGATAAGTTAATCAAAGTTGATACCACCATGTATACCAATAGTTGGGAGTCATTGCAAAGTATTGTTACCATCGCATTGTTAAGGAACTAATGCAACTATAATGAAACAACTTAATTTCTGTTGTATAACTTGTTCCCCTCCATACGATAAAGAGGATTCACGTGCATTCTCTCTCATTGTGGGTATTATTGTGGTTTGTGCACCTAAAGAAAGTTCATGAGCGCTCTCACTGTATAGTTACCCAAAGTCATTAATGAGATAAGTGAAATATAAGAACAATAATATATCGAAATCAGAGTATTGCAACCTAAGCATCAAATAACAAGAATGCATTGTATTAAAACAACAAATTGGATGAAAAGTTTTGAAAGCAAATGAAAAAAGGTTCATCATATTATATTCTATAATACGATGATGATCATTGATTTCATTTCCATTGGATATGATTTATTATTGTATCACCTAAACATATTTCTTGTTATATTTTATCATGATCTTTATATCTATTTGTTTCCTTAAGCTCAATAGCTCAAGGGAGAATTGCCTCCCTATATTGGATGCTAGAGGTGACTGATCTTCATATGTATGATGGTTGGTGGTGTGTGAGGCAACTAGCGCTCGTGGTGAATGAAACTTGCACATGGTTATGATCTTGAGTTATATTAGGTGTCTCCTCTATTTTAGATTTAATTTAATGGTAAAATTATTATATTTATATTGAGTTATTAGTTAGTTATTGGAGGCTATCATGTTGACGTTATGACTTAAGTCATCCACATTTTTTTATATTTTATAGTCTCTTATGCATTTAGTTTGACTAATCAAGTGGTCAATCTTCTAGTCAAAACATTGTAAATATGTCGTAGAGTTTCCAAAAAATGGCATTATGCTATGTGGTGAGGTGTTCTTTTGAGGGTATTACACAAAATGTATTCTCACTTTAGTAATAAATGATCTACTTTAGAAATAGAAAGAAATAACAAAAAGATCACAATATCTTATATAAACGATTGAAGAACTAATTCCTTCTAACAAAACTTATTAAACTTTTATTTACATTTTGATGATAAAAATGCATGTTATTGGCTTATTGGATTATTGGAATTAATAAGTTTGTGTATTGTTTCAAAGGACAAACTATAGGAAAGGAAACATATATTTGGATTGAGTATTATGGAGTGAGGCTTAAACTTTTTCAATTCATTATACATTGGTTAAGCTTAATATCCAAAATTTTGATACACTTGAGGACTCTTTGGCGCTTCAACCCCAAAAATTGTTTGAGACATCAAATTTAGATAATTAGACTACAACATCCTTGCCCATAAAGATATTATTCTCTTTGGATCACACACAAAAACAAACACACACACACACACTGTATATATATAATGGTTAGCTACTATTTCAAATAACATTTTCAAGAAGGCAATGTTACATTCATGTGTAAATATCTTATAACAAAGATGTGATCATTTCAATTGGTGATGCATGTCGTGTAATAGGTCAGGTTGTAACAAAAAATATCCGACTGTGACATAGGTTGTGATAGCTCTAATGACACCTGATTGTTCACTACAAAGGCAAGTTTTAAAATATATAAAACACCAAATTATGCAACTACTGCTTCCGCAAGTGCACAGGTAGTTGTAGTACTTTGGGTCGATCCACAAGACTGGTCAACTAGGTTTCTAAGAAGATTCCTAACTCAACTACACTAGACTAGGGAGAAAATATTGTTGGTTGGAATTGTTTTTGGGTTTTCTAAATGAGAGAAAGTAAATAGAAGAAATATCAATGATAAAATCATTTTCAAGGCAAAGTTCCACCCCAGACTCATATGTAGTTGTCAAATATTAAAAATCGTATAAATCGAATCTATAAGGAGTTCAAAGAATAAAATCATGCATCATTCCACTACTCACTAATCTAATCCAGGAAATCACTTTTAAGTGTTAGATTGATCGAGGAAGTTTTTCAGGGGAAAGATCCACTGTCATCGCAGGAATATCCCTTAAAATCATTTAAAAATAATACGCTCAAATCAATTTGTTGAGTCGTCACAACCAGTCGTCACAAATTATCATGTTTCCCCTTGTTACACCAAATTCCTCTGCACATAACCCTAGACGATCCCGCCAAGGCTTGATCCAGGTGAGGATGTACAGACAAGAACTAGGTTGATGCCGAAAACATGTGGATCGTCACAATCAATCGTCACTAGCGAACACTCCTTGTCGTGACAGATTCCTCGGTCACACGACCTTGGACAATCCTGATCAAGGGTAATCCCAATTAAATAGTTGCTACCGAGACTATTGATGGCTACTAATCCTTCCCGAAAAAATACACCAATTGGCCTTCTTGGCGTGAGACATATAAAATAGGAAATAGTCACACCCCTTCGTCACAAGCGAGTTGTTCTTCAATAGTCGTGACAGATTCTTCGTTTACACGACCCTGGACGATCTTGGTCAAGATTTGGTCCCGTTGAAGAAGAATAATCGAATTTTTGTACTTAGGTATATGACTACTTTAAAGATTTTTCAATTCTCAATAGTTGTGGCAGATTTCTGGGTTACACAACCTCGAGTTTGACCCGAATGAAGAGAAACAATAAATCGATGGGGATTCAAGAAAATGTCATTTCTCCACAATTGTGACAGATTCCTCGATCACACAACATCGGATGATCCTGGTCAAGGCTTGACCCGAATGAAGAGAAACAACTTCGATAAAATAAAAATATGCAAATCTTTCAAAATCGACTTAGGATATAGTTAGCCAACTTCCGTTGCACTAACTTGAGAAAGAACAAGCATTCCACAAGTAACTCTTTCTCAGTTAAATCAAAATGCTAAATCGATTTCTAGGTTCATCACAACCTCAACAAAAGCGTCGTCACAAGCAAGGTTGTGACGTGCGATAATTTTCCGATTGTGATAGATGCACAACTTCAAGTGATTCTTTCCAGGCTTGACTCATATGGAAAACCTACACTTGAGAGGATGATCATGCGAACAAAACTGTCACCTTAATTTATTCACAAGCATTAAGCACATGGTGGTAAAGATCCAAACTTGCAATTAAATAAAAAGTCTAGAAATGATTCATTGTTGAGAAATCATGAGGACTACAAAGTCTGCCTGGGGCTTCACAAAGCCCTGGAAATAAACTAAACTAGACCCTAAGTCTCATGAGGGACAGTAGGAACCTCGTTCGAAAACTAGAAAAAAAGTAAAGGTTTGGAAGTGGCTTCTTCCTTGGTGTCAACAAAAAATTCTCTGACCAAACTCCCTTCAGAATGGTATTGATCTTTTCTTTAAATAGATTCCTCAAGTCGCCTCTTCATTGTGTCTTGATCAAGGGATAATTCACCATCACCGTTGGATAGAGATCTCCAATAACTTTCGGCGGTTTATTGTTACAACCGGTAGTTTATTTCCTTATTTATCCAAATTGTTATAATTTCCAATAATCGTTGGTGAATTGTTTCCTTAATTGTCCATATTTGAAATTTGAATTGCGCTTCGTTGAATTGTTTCTTCCCTTAATTGGTCTGCAATATGTTTCCATAATTGGGACTGACTTGATTAGGAAACTTTCTTTGACTCTTGATTGTGGGGATTTCTTTCATCAAGTGTGGCGAATTAAATTTTAATTTGCGTATTATGCATTATTAGCTACAAAATTGCACAATAATCCCACTTCTATAACGATATGCAATATTTCCTAAAAATGGTTTAGTCAAATGTAGAAACATTGTAATTTGGTAAAAGGTGGCAAAAAAGTCTCAAGTGGCATGCAAAACATGATAAAAGGTAACATGAATGGGGTAAAAAGTGGTTTTTTAGCCACTCGTCAATTGGCAAGATGATGAATATGGTTTTATTTACCTTCTATTTATAAATTTAATCATGCAACTTTTCATTTTAAACTACTTAAACTAAATTACTTGTTGATAGAATGAAATGAAAGTTTTTTTATGTATTGGAATTAAACTTCCAGAGATATTTGATTAAAAATCATTATACAATGAATAAGGATTATTATTCTAGAATTTTTAAAAAGAATAAGTAATCATGCTTATTTGGTAGAATATTTTACCAACTATCCACATCATAACCAATTATTAAATACCAACTCTATCTTTGCCATTTTTATTATTGTTCAATAAAATAAAATAGAATAATTTATTAGTCCGCCCTTTATTCTTTTACCGAACAATTCCTTAATATTTAAGTTTGAGTCTATGTAATATATGTGACTTAATCAATATAAGATTACATGATTTGGTGTCAAATTATATGAATGATAAGAATTATAATATTGGTGGTACGATATAAACTTCAAGTTTAGTTGCTGGAGAGAGTGACGAAATTTTATTTAAGGTATAAAAATATGATTTAAAAAATATAAAATTTGGAAAACTAAAGTCTTGATAATTGTTCCATTATATTTAAGTATGTTAATTTTGTTTTTAATGAATTTTAGGTGAGGTATTATTTGGGTTAAATGAACGTGCGAAAATAAAAAATCTGTAAAATTATTATTTTTGTTCTTTGATCCAAATTTTAGATTTTAATTTGTTGAGAATTGATTTTCAAAATATTTTATTGAGTCCAAATGGGGGCTGGTGTAGTTTCATATTTATATTTATGTTTACATAAATTAATAAATAGAATAAAATATAAAAATATGTTCCTAGTCCTTAGATACATCATCCATCTAATAATCTCAATTCATAAATCTTAATTGACCTAGAGAAAAAACCATATCTAAAAATAAATTTGAACTTAAAAGTTCATAGAGTCATTTGCAAGACATGTAAAAATTATGAAATTAGTTATATTGAACCCTCTTTGAGTCTACGTCCATAAGTTTTGGAATGATATCAGTTAAATCTATGTAGAGAAAGTTATGCACTAATATCTAATAGTCACTCTTGCTAAATTTGTTCTTAAATTCATTATGCAACATTATAATTTGATGTTTAATATTCATAAAGATAATAAAGTAAGGAATTGTTTTCAATTATAGGTGACCCAAAATGTTAACTATACCTATAGATATAAACTTTTAAGAGTATCTTTGTATGTCAGCTAGAATAAAGAAATATAATGGGTACATGTGTTAGATTCTTGAATTTATTGTAATCATCTCAAGACAAAGTAAATTCTGATAATTTTATGAGTTAAACCCCCTGAATTCTAATTTGAGAGAAAATAATAAGTGTCTAAAAAGAAGTTTACAAATCTATATAAATTTTACAAGTATCATCAATATGCTAGAATATAAAATCAACATAAAAATTAGGTTAGTTGTTGGTTTTACTAGAAATAAATTATTTTGAAATGAAGTTTAAATTTTTATATGCAAATGTTGGAGAAGTTTATATTATAAAAGTGGAATGTAGAATTTAAGCTTGTACAATGTAAGTTATGAATTTTCTAAGTATTCAATCCGTCATAAGAGGTACACATATGATGAGTCAAATTGATTAAGCCTTTAAGAATTTATATGTAGTTAAAGCAATTGAAACTATTTGACTATCTGAATATCATATGACATGTATTAAGTCTTATGGATTTCATGTTAACATTCACACGATACAAACATATGTTATTGTTTTAAAGAGTGATAAGCAAGATATGTGAAAAGATAATTACTTTTGTTGCCACATGGTAAGTTGGTTTCTCCTAGCATATGTCTTTTGAATTCGGTATGACTGAACATATATTTATATATATATATATATATATATATATATATATATATATATATTTGTGTGTGTGTAGTATGTCATGCAAATGGGACCCATTGACTTTTGATAAATATGACTTTGGATATAACATTGGGTAATGCATTTGTATGATGAATCATTCAAGTGTATATGTGTGGATTATGCATTTTGCATGAAGTATAGACCTAAGTGCTACATTTTGAATAATAGTGAGAGTCACCTCTAGAATCCCAACCATTTAATTTCCAAAAAATGGGATAAGATATTTAATCTACCTTCTCTTTAAGTAGTTTGTCTCCTTTCTATTAAGGTAGTTCACCTGCCTTCTATTTTCTTTGGCAATAATGATTAGACAAACTAACAAGTTGGTGATCTATTATTCATATGAGTTTAGTGCATAATTGCACGTATAATTTGATGTGTCAAGTGACACCATAATAGATTATGATTTTACTTAGTAGTACTTCCATGTATCTTTTTTTATGCTATTGATATCACGTCTTATTTTTTAGATCAGTAGAGCTTTTTGAATGATTGTGTAGTAGGATTGTAAAGTTCTTTCAGAGTCAAGGTATATGACATGCGTCTCTCGACATCCTTTATAGACGCTCTTTTATCTCTCATTTTCTTTTGTTAGTATTTTGAGAGTGTAGTATGTATATAATGTAAAAATAAATTTTGTGCAACTTCAAATCTAAAGAGTGTACACTTGCTCTAAATGATAGAATATATATATTACTAGTGAATGTTACTTGGATATATTAATTCTCGATATTAATTGTAATAGACTTATCGGCGAGCGTGTGTTCCAACCGCACTTGCAACTGTTGTTACATTTGTTCTTGCATCTATTGTTCCAATAGTCGATGCATTTCTGTAAGTCATTGTTGCAATAAATCATCCCCTAATTTAAGTTTTTCGCCAACACATTGTTGTAGCTCTTTAGTCGAATATTTATTACAAGTTGATTAGTCAAAGTTAGACAACCTTCAGCATCGACCTTAATGACCCACTACACCGAGCCATTACTTTTAAAAATATTAGGGGCTCAATTAAAAAGGTTTCTGAATGACTCTTACTGTGATTGTAGGCTTCTTCATTTACGAAAATATAGTCACTTAAGGTTGTCATGTTGTGTCGCTCCTCCTTTTAGTCGGCTAGATAGTTTAGGAAAGGTTGCAGCCAAGTTTTCTTGTTTAGCTCTTTGTCGTTTTCTGTAAAATATGATTAAAATTGTATTAAGTGTTATAAGTTTAATTGCAATATTTATACCAATGAAGAATGAAACTAGAAAATTGTGCAATTGAATTAAAATTTTGGGGAAAGATGTCACTATTGTGTCCCGGGTGTCATGGCAATCCTTTTTTACATTTATCTTTGTGTCAATGAGTTAGAAGAAATGATTTCATTCAACACGCCATAGGTTCAATGCTACTCCATAACATATTTTAGTTACGTTTATTATCTATCACTAGTGTTCCTTTTATATTTTCCTTTTGTGTTTCTTTTTCTGTTTCTTATGTTTAAAAGTTGTCTTCTATTGTATTATTGTTCCAAAATTAAGAAAAATAAAAACAAGACTTAAATGATAATTTTTAGTTTGAAATCAACACAAAAATCATTGACATCTTAATACTTTATTATTTTTGTTGGATATACTTAATTGATATTTTTTAACCTTTTATTGTTTCCCTTTCCTAATTTAAAAAAAAACTTCATTGGGAGGCTTTAGTTTGAAACTGATATGTGAAAAATATATTGATTTTGAATGGATGACACATTGAATTATTATTACTTTAAATATTAAACAATTACTCAATAGTGTATTAATTTAAATTTTATGGCTATAATAATTATATACTTTTGAGAGAATATTGTAAATAAAAAATAATTACTTTATAGTTACTTCTATTAATTAATTTGTAACTAAATTTAGTATGTAAATTCTATGAATTTATGATATAATTTTATAAAAAATGTGTTTTAGGATAAGATGAGAATAAGGATGTTAATGAGGTAAATTTTATAACATTAAAGAAAATGTTCAATTTAGTTTAAAAAATAATAATGATGCATGATTATGAATTAAAATTGTAACACAATTTAAAAAATAAACGAGTTAGAATAAATAGATATATGACTATTTTAAAGTTGGGAAAAGATGTTGGAATTAATGATTTACTATAATAATTCATCCTAACTAATTACTTAAAATAATAACATATCCCCTTTTTTATGTCTGAACGTAGCCCTTATTTGATTAGTATACATGAGTTGTTGTAGCTCTTTAGTTGAATAGCCTGATATAGACTTACGTGTTGATCCTAAGTCAGAATGTCATAGATTATTACAATTCATACACACAATTTTTATTCGTACCGACATGTTCCCTCAAAAGTTCTTTAGCTGATTTTTCCATGCCTCACTTCTATGTAGTTTGAGTGATACGTTCCACATGTTTAATTTTAAAACTTTTCTGAAATATGATCAAACTTTGTGATCAAGATTGCCAAAACTAGAATTTATTTATGCATTCACAATCCATTACTAGCACATCACAACCATTCTTACAAATCGCTATGTTTTTTTATGTTACAGGTCGTAATATCATATCATGGGTCATAGCGAACATTTATTACAAGTTGATGAGTCCTTCAAAGTTAGACAATCTCCACCTACTCGACCTTAATGACCCACTGCACCGATCCATTACTTTTCAAAATATCGGGGGCTTAATTAAAAAGGTTTTCAAATGCTTTCTATTATTGTAGGCTTCTTCATTTAGGAAAATATAATTACTTGGGTATCAAGGTTGTCTTGTTGTGTCATTCCTCCTTTTAGTCAGTTGGATAGTTTATGAAAGGTTGCAGCCAAGCTTTCTTATTTAGCTATCCACCTTTTTTTTGTAAAAGAAGATTAAAATTGTATCAAGTGTTATCAAATCAGTTTAATTGCAATATTCATACCAATCAAGAATAAAACTAGAAAAATGTGCAATTGAACTAAAAATTTGGGAAAAGATGTCACTATTGTGTTGTGTGTGCCATGACAATCTTTTTGACACTTATCTTCGTGTGAATGATTTAGAAGAAATGATTTCATTCAACACACCATAGGTTCGACTCCACTCCATAACAGATTTTAAGATTTTTTTATCACTAGTATTTCTTTTATCTTTTCCTTTTGTCTTTCCTTTTATGTTTCTTATGTTTAAATATTGTTTTGTGTTCTATTGTATTGTTGTTCTAAAATTAAGAAAAAAATTACACCACTTAAATGATAGTTTTTAATTTGAAATCAATATAAAAAATTATTGACTTTTTCATACTTTTCTATTTTTGTTGGATATACTTAAATTATCTTTTGTAATCTTTTACTGTTTCCCTTTCCTAATTTAGAAGAAAAAGACTTCATTCGGAGTCTTTAATTTGAAATTGATATGTAAAAAAAATATATTGATTTTGAATGGATGACACATTGAATTTTTATTGCTAAACATTAAACAATTATTCAATAGTTTATTAATTTACATTTTATGATTTTAATATTTATATACTTTTGAGGGAAGATTTTAAACAAAAAATAATTACTTTATAGTTACATGTGTTAATTAATTTGTAACTAAATTTATTTAGCATGTAAATTCTGATACAAATTTATAAAAAATTGTGTGTTAGGATAAGATGAGAATAAGGATGTTAATGAACCAACTTTTATAATGTTAAAGAAAATGTTCAATTCAGTTTTAAAAAATAAATAATAATACATGATTATGAATTAAAAATGTAACATAATTTAAAAATAAACATGTTAGAATAAATAAATATATAATAAAATATATATTTTTTAATTTGGGAAATTTTCAAGAAGGACATGGACCATTGAATGATGTGTCAAGGAGGCAAGTGAATACACAAATGAAGATGAGCAAGCATGAGGAGTTCACCCTTGGAGTTTCCAACTACTACTATATCATATCTACGATTCACATTACTGTCAATTTAGGTATCGTCAAAGAAGATTAAAAAACCATCAATATTAGATCCACCAACAATATCAAATACATGCCTCGAGAAAGAAATCCAAGGAGATGGGAACTTCTCCAACCACATCAATGCAATGGCGACCGAAGCGTCTCTCAACTATTCAAGATCATCAACAACACAAAATACAACTTCAATCTAAGAATGTTGTTGTACATGAAGAACCGATCGTCAAAGGATGGAAACACGTTGTGGCAACCTCAACTGTGTTTGATGAGCCTCACCATGATGAGCATTAATGATCACATCAAATATTCCTTACTTACTATCATGATCAATTTCATCATCCTCTATGAACATCAATATACAAGTCAAGTAAATGACTATAACTTAGAATTATTTTGCCTCAACCCTATCTCTTTAGTTAGTATTATCTTTTTCAAATTTTTAGGTTGGTCTAATTCATTTTGACACTTTATTTTTTATTTATTTGTCAACACGTCATGATTGGTTAGCTTTCCCTTGTGTTTTGTTCTATTTTTCTTTAAAACCTATTATGTTTTGATCTATTATGTTCCATTATGGTCGTTACCCATTATCTCAGGAGCCACTACTAGTTGTCACGAGGCTAACAAATAAATATATTCTTGAACAATAGCTTTAATGAGGTGTGGCATCTGGTTACGACCCATTATGGGAACATAGATATTTAAGCACACATGATGTAGCCTGACTTGCGACCTTAGTCGGTTTAATACCCCACAATTCCAAAAATTAAATATTAAAGAAATAAAAAGGAAATATAGAGTAAGATAATGCATAATATGATTAGGATTAGGAAAAGGATTAGAGGCAAAGTCAAAGTATTATCCTAATTTTTAATATCCCTAATCATATCCAAATTAGTTTGAATGGACTGCTAATCCTAAGAGAGATTAAATTAACTTTGACTAGGATTATACCTAAGTAACCCATATATAAGAAGGGTTAGAGGGAGGAGGGCCTCATAATCTATCTCCCAAGCCTAAAGCACCAGAAGCTCTCTCTCTCTCTCTCTTAGGGCATTGATGATCGGACACGGACCGTGTCACCCTTGACCTTGACACGGCCCGGATCCATCAGATATCGGCTGCGTCACGTGGATGCAGGATGTGTGTCACCGGATAACGAGAGGATGATCGGACACGGGTCTGACTGTTGCATCGTCTCCCACTTGGACATCGATCTCGTGACCCCATGTCACAGGTCGTGTCCCTTGCATAACTCAACCGTGGCATTCACAGCACCAGTTTGTCTCGTCGGACAATGCGAGACGCTGGGAATGCGGACTTCATCTTCAGGACACGGGCCACATTTCCCTCACCTTCCAAGATATGGAACACATGCCATGTCGCCCCTTAACACGGTCGGTGTTCCATGGATCACGTCAAAACAAGTTGAACCCTAACCTAGCACGGTCTGTGTCTTCTTCGACACATATTGTGTTCACCAATATCGATATATGATATATATCGGATGCAGGTCATTTTCGCTTAGGAAACAAATGCGCCTGCTAAAGTGGACCGTGTAACTCGACACAAACCATTTCTCGAGATCAAGAATATCTCGCCCATTCTTCACCTAGACGCGGGCCGTGCCATTAGATGACAGAGACTGTGTTCTGCTTGATAAAGGTTATCCATGCTATTGTTATTTTATAATGCTTGTTTATCTTGATGATTGTTTCCTAGGTTATCATGATATTTACCACTAATGATATAACCTTAAAAATTGCTAATGTTTGTGATTGAAATTATCCACATGAAGAGTAGGGCCCCGCCGACTGCGAGATTTATCTCGACTGCAAGATTTATTCCTGATTACAAGGTTTACCCTGACTACAGGATTTGACCCGACTAATTTTATTGTTTCATGGCCTAGCTAGTCGTGCCTGAGGCGGGACAACCTGAATCTCATCGTGCTTGGTAAAGGTTCACGTATTGATTGCCATAATTAAGATAAGATAATTAAAGTGGGCTTGAACATACTGATTATTGTGCATCTTAATGCGACTGATGAAAGAAAGAACTAAACATGGACCAATTGAATAATGCAACTACTGCGCATCTTAGTGATGTGACTGATGGGTCCATGACTGATTATAATTACTGAAAAGATAATTGAAATATAAAGGAGAAAATAAAGTAAATGATAGTATTGAGATTATATATTTCCTAATGTTGTTTTAATATATGCTTATTCTATTGATTATTGTTATTACATACTTGGATTCATTGCTCATGGGATACTGCTTTCCCCCTACTTTTGATCCTGCAGGCGAGGGAGGTAATGACAAATAGATGATGGCACTGGTGATGCAAGTGTTCGTGATGTGAAAGCTTGCACATGATAGGAGTCTAGCTTGATTCAAATTGATCTTATAGAGTTTAATTAGTTTTATCTTTTCTTTTATGAAAAATATAAAAGGTTATTTTATTTGGCTAGACTATTTTATATTAAAATTATTGCTTTCAATATTGTTGACCAGTCTTTTGGTCAAAGTCAAGTCAAAGTAGTATTGTCGTAGCATCTCCAAGTCTATATTTCTCCACGTGGCGGGGTATGAATTTGGGGGCATTATAGTCGGCATATAGTGACCCGTCACTTGAGTACTCTTGAAAACTTGTTAAATTTTACGAGCCATGATCCAACATCACTATCTCTCCAATAATATTGTGTTCACCATAAATATTGTCATGACTCACTACCAGGCATAAACCATCCATGAAATCCCAACTTTAAAAGTAATAGAACTTTGACTAAGGTCACGACCCACTATTCAGTGTCTTACAGTCATAGCAATCGCTTAATGAGAGATCAACTTGAACATAACGGGTCGTTACACGGTTTCAAGGATCATAAGTCATGATTTTAATTTCGAGCAAACTTAAGAAGACTCAATTCACACTACAAGAAAATAGAAAATTCATGGCAAAATTTTTTATCGCAAATATTATAAAATTAGTCACAAATGAGAATTTTTGGTGAACTTAGGGTGTTCGAAAAATTCTCATTGCAAATCAGATAGCGATGGATATAATGTCTGTCTCAAATGGAGATAGACAAGACATCCATCTCATTTTGAGAGGGACTTGTGTCTGCCTCAAATTGAGATGGACTTATGTTCATCGCAAGTCTTGTTGGACAATTGGTCAATCTCAAATTAAGAGGCCATTCATCCATCGCAAATAAATAATTAACTAGACAATAAAATAATAAATTATAAATATATTTTACAAATCATTATTTTCATTTGTGTTTTCATTAGCAGATGCTTGCCTATTAATTATTTGTTTTATCATTTTTTATTTCTTTCATTTTGCGCTCATCGAGCTTGTTCCAATCACATTTGCAACTGTTGTTGCATTCATTCTTGCATTTGTTGTTTCATTCGTTGACTCATTTTTATAAATCATTGTTATAATAAATTATCCTTGTTTAATGTGTTCGCCAACACATTATTGTAGTTCTTTAGCCTGACATAGACTTGTGTGTTGATCCTAAGTTAGGATAAGTCATAAATTATTTCAAATCATACACATGATTTTTATTCCTGCCAGCATATTCCCTCCAAAGTTCTTTAGTTGATTTTTGCATGTCTCCCTCCTATGTAATTTGAGTGATATCCTCTGCTTGTTTAATTTTAATTTTTTTCTTAAATATGATAAAACTTTTGTGGTAATGACTATCAAAACTAGACTTTTTATGCGTCATGACCCTTTACAGCATATCACAACCTTTCTTAAAAATCACAATGAACATTTATTACATGTTGATGAGTCCTTCAAAATTAGACAACCTCCACCTGCTCGACCTTAATGACCCACTACATCAATCCATTCTAAAAATAACGGGATTCAATTAAACAGTTTTCAAATTACTCTTCTATGGTTGTAGGCTTCTTCATTTACGAAAATATAATTACTTGGATATCAAGGTTGTCATGTTGTGTTGTTCCTCCTTTTAGCCGGGCTGGATAATTTAGGAAAGGTTGCAGCTTCTTATTTGGCTCTCCGTCTTTTTCAGTAAAATAAGATTAAAATTATATGTTATCAAATAAGTTTAATTGCAATATTTATACCAATCAAGAATAAAACTAGAAAAATGTATAATTGAATTCAAAATTTGGGGAAAGATGTCACTAATGTGTCGCGGGTGCCATGGCAAAGAACTGCTTTCATTCAATATGCCATAGGTTCAATGGCATCCATAACAGATTTTAGTTAATTTTTTATCACTAGTGTCTCTTTTATCTTTTTCTTTTGTCTTTATTTTTTCTGTTTCCTATGTTTAATGTTTTGTCTTCTACTGTATTATTGTTCCAAAATCAAGGAAAATAAAAATAAGACTTAATGGTAGTTTTTAGTTTGAAATCAATACAAAAAATTATTGACTTTTTAATACTTTTCTATTTCTGTTGGCTACGCTCAAATGTCTTTTTTAATCTTTTATTGTTTCCCTTTCCTAATTTAGAAAAAAAATAGACTTCAATGGGAGGCTTTGGTTTGAATTTGATATGTGAAAAATACATTTATTTTGAATGGATGACACATTGAATTTTTATTACTTTTAAATATTAAACAATTACTTACAAGTTTATTAATTTACATTTTATGTATACTTTTGGGGGTAGATTTTAAATATAAAATAATTATTTTACAGTTATGTGTGTTAATTAATTTGTAACTAAATTTATTTAGTATGTAAATCCTATGAATTTACTATACAAATTTAAAAAAAATTGTATGTAAACTCTTAACCAATTTAAAATCTTGGGTGTTAGGATAAGATGAGAATAAGGATGTTAATGAGGTAACTTTTATAATGTTAAAGAAAATGTTTAATTCGGTTTTAAAAAAATAATGATACATGATTACCAATTAAAAACGTAACATAATTTAAAAATAAACATGTTAGAATAAATAAATATATGACATAATATATTACTATTTTAAATTCTGGAAAAAATTGTTGGAATTAATGATGTACTATTATAATTCATTTTTACTAATAATTTAAAATAATAATGTAGCCTTTTTTTTCTGTCCGAATATAACCCTTATTTGATTAGTACATGTTGCTTAAAAACGTACCTAGATGAGTTTCAAATAACTTAAGTAACAACTATCTAAATAAAAAATTGATATATCAAATTAAATATAAAGAATAAAATAATAACCTTAATTAAATAATAGTACACATCTTTCACAATTATTCACATTATAATACAACTATATATAATCTTGCAGCTTCAAATTGACCTACATTTGTATCTACCTTACAACAGCCCCCAACGCATTTTGCTTGTTCTGAAACCTTGTGCAGGTCAAACATTGAGAACATCTCTCTCTCTCTCTCTCTCTCTCTATACATATATATATATATATATATATATATATATATATATTTTGC
>LTAE01003947.1:2156-34670 GCA_001647135.1 Pontederia paniculata | reverse complement strand
TGAAGTATTTTGAGTAGTGTTTGAAGCGATTAGGTGCTCCCTTTTGGGTGTTTTCTGCTCGACGAGGCAAGCCTTTAATAGGCGCGTTTGCTCCACCGAGTCCGCCCCTGCCGCGCCGTTGCCGCGTCTTCCGCGGCGCTCCATCATGCTCGCGTTGTCCCGCGAGTTCCGGGAGCGTGGAGCGCGTCTTCCGGCTCCACTCCAACGAGCAGGCGTTGCTCGTTCAAAGATGACCACTAGGTCATATATTAACAGGCTTGACCCCGGACCGCAGCTACTCTGTTGATGAACTGGTGGGCGTCCTGAAGAAGAAACTGCGTGGGAGGAAGTATTTGCTCGTCTTGGACGACGACGACTTTTTGCGAAGTTTTGAAAACTTTAACACTCTAAAACGCCATCTCGTTCAAGTACCGCGTGCTCAGGGCACTGTAATCGTTACAGCTCCAAGAGAAGTTGCTTCTTTTCGACGATACAAGTTGGGGGGTTTGTCCGACAACGATTGCTGGCAATTGTTCTGTCGATCTCTATCAAAAGAGAACCTTGAATTGCTATTGCAACAACAACAACACCATGAGGAGGAGGATGCTGAACTCAGAATTGGTAAATTTCTTGGTGAAAAGTGTTGTGGTTTGCCCGTAGCAGCTTGTGAATTAGCCAAACGCTTTGAAGACCATACCCTAACGTTACAACAACATTTGGACTCCTTCCTTAGGGAACCCTCTGCTCTTGTAACTGCACAACACCCAGGTGGCGGTTCCTTCTCCTTGAGCTACCAGCTTTTACCCATTCACTTCAGGAAATGTTTCCGGTTTTGCTCATTGTTTCCTGTAGATCACAATTACGATAGGGTACAACTTGAAGACATTTGGATTGCTCAGTGTTATAATCCATATTTCCTATTTGATCATATTACTATTTCAACCTCCCATTTTGATCAGCTTTGGAGTCAGTTCTTTCAGAAATCGGACAACTCAACAGATAACAAAGTCACCTATAAGATGCATTACTTGATGCATCAATTGGCAGTCTATCTCAACACACAGTCATATTCTAACGACGCAAACAGAGGGTCATCTCAAATGATGAGAATGGATACCAAGGAGAAGTCGGCTCAAGGGTGCCTTCATGTATCATTAATCGTCGATGACGACGAAACATCAGCTTTTCCGGTAGTCTTATTTTCAATGAAAAATCTGAAAACACTTATTGTACTTAGAGAGACACAAATGGTTCTTTTGAATCACCAGTGTAAAATTTCAGTGATCCCACCGAACTTACTTGCGAGATTGAAAAACCTGTGCGTGTTGGATTTGCAGTACGTGATGATCAAGAAGCTGCCTCATACATTCGGAAACTTGCTTAATTTGAGGTACCTCAATCTTTCTGAAACTGATATTTCAACTATTCCCAAATCGATCGGCAGGCTTCGAAGTTTGATATTTTTGAAACTAGTGAATTGTAGATATCTACGGAAGCTAAATGACACTGTTGCTAACCTTATCAACCTTCAAAAGTTGGATCTCTCTGGCTGCCTTTTCCTTGTTCATGTACCTCGTACCATATATTTCATGGAGAGGCTAGAGTGTCTAAATTTTAAGGATTGCTCATCGTTGATTCGGATGCCTTCTGGTTTTGGCACAGCCACTGACCTGCACACTTTGCCTAGATACATTGTGGGACAAGATGATGGACTTACCATCTCGGAGCTGAAACGTTTAGAAAATCTTGAAGGTGAACTGTGTGTTGAAAACCTAGAGAAGGTTGCCAGAGGTGATGCAGTAACTGCAACACTTTGGACCAAGAGAAAGCTCAAGTCATTGACATTGCAGTGGAAATGGCGGAATCAAGCGGACGAAGAAAAAGACACTGAAGCAATCCAAAAGGTACTTAAAAAACTCCAGCCAAACAAAAATTTGATCAAACTAGAGATTATTTCTTACATGGGCAAGAAGTTCCCCTTTTGGTTGAGCGGAACAAAACCATATCTTACTGCTCTAAAGGAGATCAAACTATTCAATTTGAAGGGCTGCAAGAAGCTACCACCCTTGGGAGCCTTACCTCATTTAAGGGTTGCTGAAATAAGTGGAATGGACTCTGTCATCAACGTGGATGATGCATTCTATGGCCCGGATGGCACATTCCCTTCGTTGCAGAAGCTCACCTTCTCTCAAATGTTGAAGCTAAAAAAGTGGTTAGCTGTAAATAGAAGAAAAATGTTTCCTTGCCTCACAAACATGACAATTATTAATTGTCCTAAACTAGTGGCACTAAAGATGAGACTCCCATCTGTTAGAGAGTTGACGCTGTGGCTGAACAACGAAGGATTGTATAGCTCGAAAGGTGGCTTAAAAGGTTTGAGAAGAAGTCTCAAAAAGCTTTCCATTTCGTTATGTGACAAGTTGTTGGAATCCTCTGAATGTAAGGGTCTTCAAGGACTGCGAGCCCTTGAAGAGATGGAGATTTCTGGGTGCCAAGAGCTTACTGATTTACCAAAGGGTGTTCGGCGTCTTAACTCCATAAAAAACTTAACAATCTTATGCTGCAACAAGTTGAAGGTTTCACCCAATTTATGGAAGGATGAACTCACTTCTCTTCATTCCTTGTCTATAGATGGTTGTAACTTGCTGTAGAACATTCCACCGAATTGAAAATAAGACGACAACCAAATCTTCGTATATATCTGGAAGCATGTCCGATGCTTCTGTAGAAGTAACAAAAATTCATGGTTCCGCAGGTACTCTATTCCACTATTACTTTTGATGACAACCTCAATTTGCATTTCTTAATGAAGAGATCTGTCCCACTGTGGTATTTCACTATTATGGGTTTTCTATCAAGATGATTCCCGATCATTGTTACATACTTTCTGAGATGTAATACTGCATCATTTTTCATTCACATAATATGAGTGCAGTCATCATTTTTCATTGTGGTATCTCACTATTTTCGGTTTTCTATCAATCTGATACTCAATCATTGCTACATACTTTTTGAGACATAATACTGCATCATTTTACATTCTCATAATAATGCTGTTATAGAGCGTAGTCATCCTCTATTGACAAAAACTATCAATCACCTTAAAAAGACCCCGGGTATCAAATGTTTTGCAGGTGCTAAAATCACTATTACGAAAAGGATGTCTAATTTGCCTTGCCAAAAGATACATTGTATAATGAGTATTTTTCATGGAATCAACTTTTTTAGAGTTATCATAAATTGAATTTTATCAATTGTGAATTTGAGCTTACAGCTTTCTTCTGATACAGCTTTCCTGGAAACTCAATTCCCTAGTACTATATACATGTAAAGCACTTCCTAATTCCTTTTAGGCCGGTGCATTGGACAGATCTCAACGTATACAAAATTCAAGGTGAAATGTTAACGAACACTTCAGGTCAATTTGATACATATGTCAGATTGAACTTAAAATCTGGGATAAATTCCTCAATGAGTCACTAGTGTAGAGGACCAAACTTAGTATGAACACAAGCACAGGGTTTCCTGTTTCTATGGACTCCTAGGAGAACTTTAGAGTTGCATTTGAGTTTGACTTGTTGCATGAATGATAGTTTCTGAGTCAATTTTGATTTCTGTAAGTTTGATTCTTCAACTTTCTGGCAGACTCCGGGGTTTTAGAACAGGAATTGATTTACTGTTCTTTGTGTTCATTTGGCTGCTGCTATCCTACGTTGATCAACCATGAAATTTATCCATTTGGCAATCTGACGCAACTTTTAGGTACAATTCCATTTACATTGCTTCATCACTGCATATATATTCTGTCATGTGATTAGAAGCACCTCTTTGATAACCCAATCAATGGTTGCTTGATTTGTTCAGCACTTGACATGCTTGCTACTCCATCAGTTCTTGCAGATAACCATGCAATACTTCTTTGGGATCATCTTGTTCTTAATTAATATTTGAAAATTGGGTGGAAGCTCTATATTATCCTTTTTATGTCAAATCTTTTGACAGTTCTTACTCCTATTTTTCTTATTTCCTGAACTTAAGAAAGCTGTCTGATCTCCATTCTGATGCAATACTGAGCCGAGATCGGGAATATTAATTGTGTGTGATGAACTGAAGAAACTCTTGTTTTGGATACTTGATTTATTTTGGCACTCTAGGGGGCAATTCCTCGCGCAAATATTTTATAATCGCTAATTGACTTGCTGCCCTGCTAAAGTATTTACTGAAGAAATTAATTATGTAGAAATGGACAATCAATTTGCTGGATAAGTTCATGAACTTTATTGAACCCATATGTACATACTTTTAAAGGCTACAACTAAAAGTAATAATGAAAATGAAACAAGAAATATCTTATAATCAAATAAAAATTACAACACTCCTCATACAACAAAATACAACTATTAACAGAAACTGAAAAGGCTGGGGAAAGTATACTTTATCCTAATTAGAACTCCTAAAATAATTAAAGCTTGTTGCACTTGAGACACCATCCTTTGAGAGCCCTACACCATCTAGCAGTGCATCGATACATCTAACATTTGTGCTTAATTTCGAATTAGCCTCCCGAACTGAAGTTTCTGCAGCTCCCATGCTCTGAGCATCCTGCACCAGTTGGGCATGCTTTATGAACTCTAAAAGTGCTGTTGATTTCTGGTTCCGAATAGGAATCTGAAATTTCAGCAGCTCCATGCTTTGAGCATCCTACAGCAGCAGCTGGGCATCCTTGGAGACTGTTACAATATCTAGAACATTCAAATGTGTGTACAGAACGTCTATTAGTTGTATTATTCTTAAGTTGTAATGTTACATTTGTAAGCACGTATCAGTACAACTGTTATACTTAATGTTAGAAGTAGCAGTATAAATAGCTAGAAGAGGTAGGTTGTTATGACATTACGTTTTTTTTTTCCTCAGGTAATAAGAAATGACCTTCCTCCCAATTTCTTCTCTTTTCTCTCTCTGATGGATTTGTGATCAGTTTGTGAATCCATCAGGTTGAAAAAGATTGTTGCAGAAATCAACATGGTGTCAGAGCTTGTGATCTGATCTCCTTGGCATCAGATCAATCTCTTCATCAACAATTTTTTTTTCAGCATCATTTGGTCAGATTACTCATCTACGTTCTTGTTCTTGGTTGAGATATAATCATTTTTTCCTGATTTTCTTTGAGAACATTGAATGGTCTACATTTTATGATGACTTCTGATTCTTCTACTACAGTTACTATTGTCATTACTGCTGCAATATCAATTGATTTTACTAGTCCCCTTTAAGTTTTAAATTGTTGGTTTTATTTGATGTGGACTAACTTGTTGGTCAAAATAAAGTCAAAGATGTAAGTCCGTAGGATCATATTTTGTCAGGTGGTGAGGTATGATTTTAGGGGCGTGACATTCTCAATCATTGCTATATACCTTTTTGAGACGTAATACTGCATCATTTTCCATTCTCATAATGTTGTTGTAAATTCACATAATGCAAGTGCAGTCATCCTTTATTGGCAAAACAATATCAATCACCTTAAAAAGACCCTAGGTATCAAATGTTTTGCAAGTGCTAAAATCACTATTAGGAAAAGGATATATAATTTTCCTGGAAAAATATACACTGTATAATGAGTATTTTTCATGGAATCAACACTTTTACAATTTTCATAAACTGAATTTTTATCAATTGTGAATTTGAGCTTGCAATTTTCTGCTGATATAACTCTCCTCGAAGCTCCATTCCCATCTTCAGATCCCCTGGTATTATCAACATGCCAAGGACTTCCCAGTTCCTTTTAGACCTGGACAGATCCTGAAGTATACAAAATTCAAGGTGAAATGTTAATGAACACTTCAAGAGTCCTTGGTCAATTTGATACATCTATCATAATGAACTTGAACTCTGGGACATATAAAACATTGTTAGAATTTTCTCGTGTGTAATTGGATAAGTTCCTCAATGAGTCACTGGTGCAGAAGACCAAACTTGAGATGAACTCAAGCACGAGGTTTCCTATTTCCGTGGACTCGAAAATAATAAATATTTTAAAAGAATTCTATGCAAAATGAATTATGATTTTTTTATTATATTATATTTGGAACTACTTTTTTTCTTGGAACAAAAGAAATGTAAGAAAATAATAATTATTTGAAAAGAGTCCTAACTCAAATAAATTAAAAAAATTATTACCATAATTTATTATTAAGTTTGGATTTTTTTTCAGGGAAACCTTAATAAATAATATATATAAGCCTAATATCTAATTTTTTTTCCGAAAAGAGTAAGACAATAATAAACATTTTAAAACAAGTTTTAAATAAGGTAAGATAAAAAGTAAAATTATGGTATATCATTATTTAACAATAAATTTTCTTATAAAATATAAAAAAAAAGTAATAATAGTCATTTTAAAAGATTCGTAACTCGTGTAAAATAAAAAAAATTCCAAATAATTTAGTATTTGAATTATTTTTTCGGAGAAAAAATTATGGAGTAAGGACAAAACAACTTATAGTGTACACAATGCACAAGCACAAGGCTGCACAGCTTGGTTGAAACTGTGATGTAGGAAAAAGGACAATTTTCTTATTACGAAAAAAAAAAGTATGAAAATAAGTGACATCTATAATTTTTTTTGAGATAAGACAATTATAAATTGTTATCATCAAATGAAAAAAATAGTATAAAATAAATTATGCCGTACGTAAAGAAAACTGTCATTCGCACAGTGCATTGAAAGCACTCTAAATCTATCAACTAACTCTACTAATAGAGTGAATTTATTTTTACTTTTTGTATTAGGTCAGTGGCTCCTTATGTAACCGAAAAAAAACACTCTAAATCTCGTATCTAAAAAGGCTATAACTTGGCTTATTTGATTCGCAATCTAATTATAGCATACTGGCGTCCACAACAGCGAGAGACAATATATCGTAAACTTAAGATTAAGGGTGTCCTTATTACAATTCCAAAAATTTTAATATCACTCCCTCTTTATGTGTTTTTGTTCTTGACACTTTTCTCTATTCTTCAAAAGCTGCACAAGTTCTAAAATATTCACAATCTTATTTTTTATTATTTATATTTTATTCATGTATAAAATATGTTTTAGTATTTTTTATTTTAAAATATCTTAATAAAAAAATAATAATACTTTGATATTTTTATATTAAAAATTATTGTTATATCTTCATAAATACCAACAATATTATATATATATATATATACGTATATATAATAATTTATGGAAATTTTATTTGAAATGATACATGCTGTGAAAATTTTAATTTACATAAAACTTTAGTAAATACTACAGCCTCAAAAATATGTAAACAGAAATTTTAAAGTCACTATAACAGTAACAGAAAAAATAAAATAAAATCTTGTGAGCACAAAAAAAAAATACATAAGTAGAATATATTTTTTAGAAAATAAATTATTATAATAACGGAAAAATATTATAAAAGATGAGTAAAAATATATAAAATATGTAATTCTTAAAGAATGAAAATAAAGAATATTGAATATTTTATATAATGTCAATAATAAAAAAAATCAAAGATAAAATAAATAAAAGAGAAATGATATTAAAATTTTAAGAGTGACAATAAGATTTTGAGCATAAAAAATTAAAGGATGTGATACCTTGATTCTTCTAACGTTCATAATGGTCGCCGTCACACATTGAGATGTACAAATAATTGCATTTGACAGCTTTGTTTTTGGCAGCGTCTCGCACTACCTTATCCTCCTACGGCCATAGAATATTAATTTATCGTTACAATAATTCAGATGTATGAATAATAACGTTCATAGTGGCTGTTTGAATTTTCTGATGCAAAATAACTTATAAATTGTAAGACTTATAAATTTAAATTTATTTTAAAAGAATAAGTAATTAGATGTTTGATTTTAAGATGATGATAAGTGATTAATTTATCTAAATTACATAATTATTATTAAAAAGTAATAAGATATTTTAAAAATAAAAGTAGATAAGTAAATTATTTGGTCAAACTTAAACAATTTATAAATTAAATAAAAAGTAAGTTGGGCAAGATAATTTTTTTATTTTAACCCTATGATTTATCAGTCCTATTTAAATTTTATCAAACACCGAGATAATTTTAAAATAGTTGATAAGTTGGTTTGATCAATTTATTAGTTGTGTCAAACAGTTTCTTACTGTCCGGCTTGCTTATAATCTAAAGCTTATATTTTAACATAGTCTCGCACATCATTTTATGCTTTTACGGTCAAAGAATATTATCTTATTTGACAATAGTTCAGATAAATAAATAAGGGTAAAATATTTGTGCAGCGCTATAAATTAGAGGGCGATCCATCTTCTCTCACATTTGCATGTATACATATTATGTGGGGATGTGTACACAAGCCCACATAAATGAATATGCATAAAAATATGAGAAAGATGGGCCGCATAATTTACAGCGCTGCACCATCATTTCCCCCAATGAATAATATATGTAAATCCTTGTATAAATAATAATAATAANATGAATATGCATAAAAATATGAGAAAGATGGGCCGCATAATTTACAGCGCTGCACCATCATTTCCCCCAATGAATAATATATGTAAATCCTTGTATAAATAATAATAATAATAATAATAATAATAATAATAATAATAATAATAATAATAATAATAATAATAATAATAATAATAAGAAAGATAAATAGATTTTTTAGTGATGATCGAGATCATTAAATTCAAATCCGACGATATGATATCGAACATAAAAAATTAAAATATTTTGTAAAAAAATTAATTTTAAATTGTAAATTTAAATTTAACAGTATCAAATTATCAATCATCAATTATCGTTAATAAGTATACTTAAAAAACAAATTACTAAAAAAAGCTCTCCAACCTCAATCATCAATCATCGTTAATAAGTCGTAGACAGCATGCGCCACCGCAGAGAGAGAGGAGAGAGAGAGGGAGGCATGGCGGTGAAAGAGGATTTGGCGTTCTTGCTGCAAAAGCTTGATGAGATGAAGGCGCTGGGATTGTGCGCCGACGACAAACTACTGAAGCAGTTTCGAGACGCCGCCTCCTCCACCGGGAAGCGCGCAGACGCATGCGCCACCGCCGAGAGCTACTGGACTGTGCTCAGAGAACTCGTTCCGATTAATGAGAGAGCTGATGAGTTGCTGGAGAAGATTTGGTGCTGGCACGAGAGACGCCGCAACAGCAGTACATCATCAGCTCGCTTGTTGAACAAGATCAAGGTTCGCTCTACAATTTCATCGACAACAAGGCCATCGCGGCGGCGCGTTAGGAAGGTAACCCGCTTCTTGGACAAGTTCAAATTTCAATACACATTTGCCTCACAATTGAAGGAGTTAACTAGTGAGTACCAACGCACTGTACTGCCGGAAACGGGCCGCCGGCGAACCGACGAACGAGGAACACATCCAGCAGATCTGCAACTCAGCGGCGGCATCGTAGGCAGAGACGAGGACGTGGAAAACATCGTCAGTTGGTTGCGGCAGGATAGAAAACACAGCCTCCTGCACGTAATTCCCATCGTCGGAATGCGGGGGATCGGGAAGACGACCGTGGCTCAGATGGTCTACGATCACCCCTGGACGAAGGACAGCTTCGATCTACGAATCTGGGTGCACGTCTTGCCGTATTTCGATCATAAACTGGTGCTGAGACGCATGGCGGATTCAGTGGCCTCCCTCCGGAAACGCAACTGCTCTGTTGATGAACTGGTGGACATCCTGCAGGAGAAACTGAATGGGAGGAAGTACTTGCTCGTCTTGGACGACTTCTGTCAGAGTTTTGAAATCTTTCACACCCTCCAAACTCATCTCCTTCAGCTATCGCCTGCTCATGGCACTGTAATCGTTACAACTCCAAGAGCAAGTGCTGCCACCACTAAAATGTTGGCTTCTTTTCGGACATACAGGTTGGAGGGTTTGTCCGCCATCAATTGCTGGCAATTGTTCCTTGGACAAGTATCGCTATGGCTAGCGAAAGAGTATCTCGTACTATTCGACAAGGTAAAACTCGAAATTGTCAAATTTCTTCATGAGAAGTGTTGTGGTTTGCCCATTGCAGCTCTTCAGTTGCCTAAACATGTGTTAGGCCGTCTCTACAACTTTTTGAATGCCTTGACTCTTATAACTACACAATTGGACTCCTTCATTTTGGAACCCTCTACTTTTCTAACTGCAGAATACCCAGGAGGTGGTTCCTTCTCCTTGAGCTACGAGATTTTACCCGTTAACTCGAGGAATTGCTTCCGGTTTTGCTCATTGTTTCCTGTAGATCACAATTACTGCAGAGTAGAACTTGAGGACATTTGGATTGCTCTGCGTTATCATCCGTATTTAACATTTGATTCTTTTATTACTTCAACCTCCCATTTTGATGAGCTTTGGAGTGAATTCTTCTTCATTCAGAAATCCGAGTGCTCAACAGATGACAAAGTCACCTATAAGATGCATTACTTGATGCATCAGTTGACAGTCTACCGCAACACACAGTCATATCCTGATGGGGTAAACAGGGGGTCATATCAAATGATGAGAATGGATACCAGGGAGCAGTCGGCTCCGGAGTGCCTTCACTTATCACTAATTTTGGATGACGGAGAAATATCAGAATTTCCGATAGTCTTATCTTCAATGAAAAAGTTGAAAACTCTTATTCTACTCAGAGACGCACAACTGGTTCTTTCGCATTGCAGGTGTAAAATTTCAATGATCCCACTGAAGTTACTTGCTAAATTGCAAAACCTGTGCGTGTTGGATTTGCAGTATACCATGATCCAGAAACTGCCTCATACAGTCGGAAACTTGCTTAATTTAAGATACCTCAACCTTTCTGGAACTGATATTTCATTTATTCCCAAATCGATCGGCAAACTTCGAAGTTTGATGTTTCTAAAACTAGTGAATTGTAGATATCTAAGAAAACTCAACGAAGTCGTCGCCAACCTTGTCAACCTTCAAAAGTTGGATCTCTCTGGTTGCCTTTTCCTTTCTCATGTACCTCACAGCATATTTTACATGGAGAAGCTGGAGTGCCTAAATTTTAAGGATTGCTCGTCATTGATTCGAATGCCTTCTAGTGTTGGCCAATCTACCAACCTGCACACTTTGCCTAGATATATTGTGGGAGAAAATGATGGACTTACCATCTCGGAGCTGAAAAGTTTAGAAAAACTTGAAGGTGAACTGCGTGTCGAAAACCTAGAGAAGGTTGCTAAAGGTGATGCACCAACTGCAGAACTTTGGAACAAGACAATGCTCAAGTCATTGACGTTGCAATGGAAATGGTGGAATCATGCAGATGAAGAAAAAGACATTGAAGCAATCCAAAAGGTGAAAGAACTCCGACCACACAAAAAATTGATAAAACTGGAGATTATTTCTTATATGGGCAAGCAGTTCCCCAGTTGGCTGAGAGGAACAGAACCATATCTTGCTTCCCTAGAGGAGATCAAATTATTCAATCTAAAGTCGTGCCAGAAGTTGCCGCCCCTGGGAGTCTTGCCTCATCTAAAGGTTGCTGAAATCAGCGGAATGGACTCTGTCATCAATGTGGATGATGAATTCTATGGCGACAATGGCACATTCCCTAAGTTGCAGAAACTCACTTTCTCTCAAATGCTGAAGCTAGAAAAGTGGTTAGATGCTAATAGAAGTGATATGTTTCCTTGCCTCAAGAACTTGACAATCATTAATTGTCCTAAACTGGTGGCATTAGAGATGAAACTCCAATGTGTTACAGAGTTGACGATGTGGCTGAACAACGAGAGCTTGTATAGCTCCAAAGGTGGTCTAAAAGGTTTGTCAGGAAGTCTCAAGAAGCTCTCCATTTCCTTATGTGACAAGTTATTGGAATCCTCTGAATGTGAGGGACTTCAAGAACTACGAATCCTTGAACAGATGGAGATTTCTGGGTGCCCAGAGCTTACTAATTTACCAAGGGGTGTTCGAAGTCTCAGCTCTATAAAAATCTTAATAATCACATGCTGTAACAAGTTGAAGGTTTCGCCTAATTTGTGGAATGATGAGCTCACTTCTCTGCATTCCTTGTCTATAGATGGTTGTAGCTTGCTGTAGACCATTCCACCGAGGATCAGAAATAAGACGATGACTAAATCTCTGTATGTATGTCAAGAGGCATAAGTAACAAAAATTCATGGTTCCATCTTTCCTCATATCTATTTATGCTATTTGAACAGTCTAAACATATTTTCAGTTTGGAATTCTGCTCTAGCAAAATACTCAAGTTCACTATTATTTTTTATGAAAAGCTCAATGAGCATTTCTTAACAAAGAGACATGTTCCATTGTGGTATCTCATTATTTTTTGTTTTCAATCAAGCTGATTCTCAACCGTTGCTACATATGTTTTGAGACATAATACTGCATCATTTTCCATTCTCATAATGCTTTTGTAAATTCACATAATACGAGGGCAGTAAAATATACACTGTATAATGAGTATCAGGAAATGTTTTGCTGGTGCTAAAATCACTATTAGGAAAAGGATTGCTAATTTGTCTTGCCAAAAGAGACACTGTATAATGAGTATTTTTCATGGAATCAATTGTGAATTTGAGCTTAATGCTTTCTTCTGATACAGTTGACCAAACTTAAGATCCCCTGGTATTATCTACATGCAAAGCACTTCCCAATTCCCTTTACTTGTGCGTTGGACAGATCCTGAAGTATATAAAATTCAAGGTAAATGTTAATGAACACTTCAAGAGTCCTTGGATAATTTGACACATTTATGAGATTGATCTTGAAATCTTGGACATATAAAACAGTTGTTCGAAATTTCTCGTTTGTAATTGGTTAAGTTCCTCAATGAGTCACTAGTGCACAAGACCAAACTTAAGATTAACTCAGGCACGAGTTTCCTGTTTCTATGGACTCCTAGTTGAACTTTAGAGTTGTATCTGAGTTTGAATTGTTGCATGAGTGATAGTGTCTGAGTCCTATTTGATTTCTGTTAGTTGAACTCTATGGGTTCTGCTTTCTAATGGTTGGCTAATTGATTTTAATATGACAAAGTAATTCAGTTTATCCCAAAAAAGTAGGTTTGATTCTTCAACTTTCTGGTGGACTCCAGAATTTCAGAACGGGAACTGATTTACTGTTCTTTTGTGTTCATTTGGCTGCTGCTGTCCGGCATTTTAATCACCCTTGAAAATTTATTCATTTGGCAATCTGATACAGATTTTAGGTACAATTCCATTTACATTGCTTCATCACTGCATATATATTTTGTCATATGGTTAAAAGCACCTCTGTCAATAACCCAATCAATGGTTATTTGATTTGTGCAGCACCTAACATGCTTGCTACACCATCAGTTTCATTCAATATTCTTGTTCTTAATTAATATTTAAAAGTTGGGTTGAATCTCTATTATTATCCTATAAGTCAGTCTTTTTTTAAGTCTTGTGACTGTTCTTACAGACAACCATGCAGTACTTCTTACTCCTATTTTTCTGATTTCCTGAACTAAAGAAAGCTGTCTGATCTCCATTCTGATGCAACACTGTCAAATCTTGCAAATATTAATCGTGTGAGATGACCACTGTTGGAACTGAAGAGACTCTCGTTTTAGATACTTGATTTATTTTGGCAATTCCTCACATAAATATTTTACAACTACTAAAGTATTTACTGATGAAATTGATTTTGTAGTAGGAGGTCTTCCACCAATTTACTCAAGATATGGATAACTAACTTTCTGGATAAGTTCATGAACTTTATTGAACCTGAAACTGAAACTGAAAAAGCTGGTGAAAGTACTTTATCCTAATTAGGACTCCTAAAATAGTTAAAGCTTGTTGCACTGAGAGCCCTACATCATCTAGCAGTTGATCGATACTTCTAACATTTGTGCTTAATTTCGAATTAGTCTCTGGACCTGAAGTTTCTGCAGCTCCCATGCTCTGAGCATCCTTCATGTTTTATCTCTATCTAAAATATTTTTATTATAACATACAGATGACAGAATATTATATGATGGAATCACTTTTATTTTCTTTTAACTATACGAGTTCAATATTTAGGATAAAAAAATATGTTAACAAAAAAAAAGTTATTTATTACACCGCCCTCTGCTACTATATGGAGTAAGATCAGAAGCTCTTACTTCGGCTAAATGCTTTGATGCAGGAGTTTATTGGGGTCTATTGCTTTTATTTGGAAGAAAATTCAGAAATCTGATTTTACATTTTTGTTTTTTCAAAGTGCAACTTTTTTTCAATTCACTTTATCTAATGTTCCAAACGAAAAATAACTACTTTATAACATTATCTTTCTAATTGTAACCAAACACTAAAATTTGTTTGATATAGATTTTGATATCCAAATGTTTTATTGAAAGGTTGAAATAATTAAATTTTACCTTACAATAAATCATTTCTTACTACCCTTGAAATATGGAAACCCACTCAACACTCCACTAATCCAGATTGTGGTGCAAATATATAAGATAAACATTTCATGTGATCTTTTTTATGAAAGTTGAACTCGCTTAGTAAGGTTATTCTATTTTAGGTGTAATAATTTTAATCATTAATAAGAATGAAGTCAGCGAAAAATACTTTTAACTGAATAAAACAATTGAATACAATTTTGATGAAAATACTTTTCCATCTCTTTTTGCCCCGCATGTGATACATTGAAAAATCTATTTTTTTTATACTTTTCCTTTATGGAAAATGAGTTTTTTTTTTCATGATAACTTATTCATGACCAAAATAACTCAAATTTCTTTGTAATTTGTGAGCGTTTGCTTAATTGTTCTTTATGTAACACATATTGTATTCCTATTGATTCTATTGCTACAATGACCAAATTGAATTAAAGATTAAACTTAGTAACTTTGGATATCAACCCAAGAGACACATTAAAAAATGGGTTAAAATTTTAACAATCACTAGGTAAGTGCTAAAGAAAATCCAAAATAATTTCTTAGGCTAAAAAAAATTGTAATAATAGCGATCTATAAAAAAAATAAGAATAAGAATTTATAGAAAAAGTTAGATAGCAGAATTGACTATGAGTCCACGGTGCGCGTGGAAAAAGAAAAAAACATAGCCACCCTGCATTTTATTATTTGTTCCTTTGGGCCCTGCCTAATCTTCTCCTTTCTCTCTTCGGACAAAGACGTCTCTCTCTCTCTCTCTCTCTCTCTCTCTCTCTCTTGTTGTGGCTTCTCTTCGTTGGGGATTCCTGGGAAGATCGTACGCTCCTCCATTTCGATTGCCAACTGGTGAGCTGATTCCTGTGAAGAAGTTGCTTGTTTACTTTACCTGCCCCTTTCATTCCATTTCGTTTTCTTTTGATTCTCACTACAAAATCGCTCATGAAATTTTAGCATCTTGATTGAAACTTGTCAATTGAGGCGTCGTCAATTCAAGAAAAAGCTACTAATTGTTTATAGTTTCTGTATCTTTGTGTAGTCGATTATATGATTCTTTAGGAATTCATTCATGTATGTGTATCTCCGTCACCCATCCATGTAGGGGTGTACATGTAACGCCCTCCCTCCAAAAGCATGCCCATCATTTTGTCCGTCTCAAATATATGTTTGATTGGAGGTGAAAGGAGAGTAAAAAATGGGAAGAAAAAGAAAGTTAATAGTTTAATCTCGTTTGTATTTTTAATGGAGGGGAATGAAGGACTCCTTCAAGAGCCCATTTTGCCGTATTTGGATTGAGGTATTAGGGGGAGTAAGATGGAAGATGAGTGGGTGGTGTTAGTTAAATTATGTTTGGCTAAAAAAATATTAAAATAATACGGGGTTTGGAGGGGTGAGTCACGCCTCCAAATCCCAAATATTTATTAGGGGGAATGAATTTTTTTAGCCAAAACTAACCCTTTAAATAACTTTCTAAAATTATACCATAGTTTATTTAAAATGATATTCTTCTTTATATTATTTTGATTTATGATAGGAAAATATTTGACTTGAGTTCATTTGTTGGTTTAATTTTTTTTCTATCTTATTTTATAATTATTTAATACTTATATTTGTCTAACTTTTATTCATTCACCTTTGTTTTTTCTCGGACTAATTTTTTATCATATTGAATGTCATCATAATGTTCTTTTTTTAATTAGTTATTTTTATTGAATTTGAGATAAAACAATTATTTTTATGATCATTTTTACTTTAGCACCTTAAAGTATTGTCATTTGAACAATATTTTTTATTTATGTAATGATAATATTAATTTTTTTCACTCTTTTTATATTTATCTATCATATTCAATTTTTTTTATCTTTATTTTATAAAAAAAAATATTATGAAAGAAACAAAATAAGTTGAGAGAAAAAAAAAATACTAAAGATAAGAGAAAAAACATATAAAGAAATATAAATAATGATAAATATATAAATATTATAATAAATCAAATAAATATATAATAATATTATATTTATTAAGGGTCATAAATAATAATATATAATAAAGGGTATAAATGACTTTTATCTAAATTATTCAAACATGCCATGATTTAGTTTAACCCATCCACCACCATAAAATTTTATCCAAACATGAGTTTAATAATAATCCACCGTACTTCACCACACTCCACCACCCCACCCTTCATTAGTTAGTTCCCAAACAAAGCCTAAAGGGAAAGAAATACGACGCATCAAGAAAGGCATAAGCGTCCAACTAAAAAGAGTAAAAAAATGGATCGGCCAAATCCCTAGTTTTGAGCTCGATGGCGTAATCCATTGGATCTAGTCGCATTGGTCCGATGCTTCGGGCAAAACCAATTCCCAGGGTGTGACGGGCGGTGTGTATAGGGCCCGGGTACATATTCACCGCGGCATGCTGATCTGCGATTACTAGCGATTCCAACTTCATGTAGCCCACGAGTTGACCATGGTTTCGGGCCGCCCGGACTTTCCGCATGAGCCAGGAGGGCATGGCAAAAGAAAATCTTGATCTTTCTCCGGTAGATAGAGTTGATCTTAGGCTTTCGCGTATGAACCGGGACGATATAGATTTCCCCATTATTTCCAATTTTAACCCTATAAAATTAAATCTATAAACACACACATTAGGATATATTAGTCCAACAAAAATTATCATTTTCTTCCCTTCATTTTAATTATGTTATGCAAATAAAGTTAACTCTTTTTACCACTTTTCTCTTTCATTACCTTTCCCCTAGTTCCCTTCCCCTCCATTATCTTCAGCTCCGCTTAATTATCGTTCAACCAAACAGACAACACATATAAATATATATATGTGAAAAATTAAATTAAAATATTATTATAAAATTAAAATTAAAGTGACACAATACTTAGATTTACAACTCTAATAAGTCAAAATAAAACTAAATTAGAATAACTCTATTTTTTATTGTTACTTAAGCCACTATCAATATCACTATTATCATCTATTGATTTTATTCACATGTGTAGGATGTAGGTATAGAGAAGAAACTCTCATAAATATAAAAATATATCTAGTCAATATAACAATAAATCTTAAAAGAAAATATATAATTCAATAAGAAAACATCAATTTCATAAAATAAATGTAGCAATCAACAACGAACAATTTTATTGATTTATTCATTAATAATATATATCAATTTAACAATTTTAAATATATCGTTCAATTGGATAACAATTAATTTTAAATATATCAGTCCCAAGTATCAATGTGCAATATCAATTAACTATACCATTTGGCTTCAATTTTCTATTTATTAATTTAATCAGGAGAACTCAACAATTTAAGAAAACATCATGTTTCCTTTCATGCAACAATTTTATCGATTTATTCATTAACAATATATATCAAGTTAACAATTTTAAATATATCGATCAATTGGATCACAATTAATTTTAAATGTATCAGTTCCAAGCATCAATGTGCAATATCAATTAACTATATAATTTGGCTTCAATTTTCTATTTTATTAATTTAATAAGGATAACTCTTAACAATTTAAGGAAACACCATGTTTCTCTTCATGCAACAATTGGTCAATGATATGCACACTATGATAACCCCTATATGTGGAGAAGAATCTTCATATGACAACCCCTTTAGTTTGCTGCAGGGGAGTGAAGGCTTGTACAATAAGAAAATCGTAGTTTCACTATAGACTAGCTGTCTGCCTTGATCAATCAATAATAATTCAATCCGCGAACAATCATGTGAACCACAACTTATGTTTTTTATGAGGTTTACGCAAGATGCCAATTTGTACAATTTATAAGACATTATAATCATTTAGAACATACTCATGATCATCATTTAAATACATGAAATGGCATAGGTCAATCACAATAATAGCTTCAAGAATTAAATCAATAAGCAATAAATTCAATAATAACTAAAATAATTAATAAACAATCACAAGCATAATCTTACTAGTACCTCTTAATCACAACCATCCTTTTCGAGCTGCGATTTCATGGACAAATAATATTATATACAAGATTCTAGAATGTGGATTTATTGTGACGACCAACCCCGACCTAGTCGACCGTTAGCCGTCATGAGAGGGGTGAAATAGATTCTTTACTAACTCAAATTCGAATATATGAACGTTGCGGAAACATGATAAGGAAAAATAAACTAACTCTGAAATTTATCAAAAAAATTGGCATAACCTCCATGTAAAATGGATAAGTGGCAAATGCTCTTGGAGACAATTTGATATAGTAATTGATATGAATCAAAATTGAATAATATAATGAGATAACTGCCCAAAAAGTAACTGTGATCACAGGAGCACGATGACTCAAAATTAAATATATGAAAAGAGGAGCCCAAGTCATTGTAAATTCACCAATGGGATATAAACTCAAACTCAAATCCGTAAGGTCACTACGGATGAAAACAAATAACAAAAGTTAGGAACTACTCAAGAGTTTCCTATATATGATAAGCAAAATTATGAAAGATAACTGGTAACTGAATTATGCTAAGTCCGTCTCGACCTCATTCAAACTACTCTACCTCTTTCATCTTATTGTCGGTTGGTTTTAAAAGATCGCACTTATAATCATTTACTCCTCAAAATTTTCTTAATTTATATTATTTTTGGATAATTTCCTTAAACGTAAATTTGTCTACTTGTACCACCTTGGAACTCTTTAATACCTCATGACACTCAATACATATATATGCTTAAATGATGCAGACCGGCTTGTTTTGTTTCGCCACTCACTCGCGCACCATAACGGCAAGAGGATATTATTGTACACTATTTTATTTTCTTTCGGGTCAAGATATTATTGTTTGTTGGAGATAGCAGATGGAGACTGATCATCCAATCCCTACTGGCGCCGATCCAACGTAGGAGATCCAACGTAGCAGATGGAGACTAATTTTTAGGGGTATATATGTATTTTCTCCATTATGTGGGCGGTTGCCCTAGCTCCATCATATATATGTTGTTTTTTGGAGCGGTTAAGTACTCGGTGGTTTTGGAACATTAACATAGTGAAAAACTCTCTGCGACGGCCGTGGACGTAGGAGATCCATCTCCGAACCACGTAAAATCTGTGTGTGTTTTTCTGTGTTTCTTGTGATCTTTCTACTTCTGTTCTTCGTATTTCCCAACATTGTTCGGTAGTGTAGTCATGTATAAATGCAGGTTTCCTGTAGTCACTTTTGTTTTAAAACTCATATACATACCAACAATCCAGCTTTCTTTAATTCATCTTGATCAGACGTATCCCTTACTCATAAGTATACTAAGCAAGAAATCCTTGGATTGGGCGCCAGGGTCTTGAGAGAGAAGCATGACGACTAAGGATCTGGACTACTTGCTCAACAAGCTCGGCATGATGGAGGAGTCTGGCCACAGACTCTATGTAGAAGAACAACTGCGGCAGTTTCGACAGGCCGTCTCGTCCGCCAGTAAGCGCGCTAATGCATGGATCACCCCCGGCAACTACCGAATTGTGCAAAGAGAACTAGGACCAATCAACGAGAGAGCTGATGAGTTGCTGGAGAAGATTTGGTGCTGGCACGAGAGACGTCGCAACAGCAGCAGCACATCATCAGCATCATCGTGGTGGGATGTTAACAAGGTAACCCGCTACTTCAACAAGACCAAATTTTGCTCAACAGTTGACTCAGAATTGGAGGAGTTAACGAGTGAGTATCGACGGATTGTCTCTACGGCCGCCGGCAGCGCTGCTGCTTATTCCGACGAAGGAGCAACACAGCCAGCAGATTTGCAGCTCATGAATAAGAGCGACATCGTAGGAAGAGACGAGGATGTGGAAAATATCATCAGGTGGATTGATCAACTGTGGCGAGAGGAGGAGGAGGATGATGATGAGGAGGAGGAGGATAAACACAACCTGCACATCATTAGCATCGTTGGAATGCGGGGGATCGGGAAGACGACCGTAGCTCAGATGGTGTACTCTCACCCCTGTGTGGAGGACAGTTTCGATCTACGAATCTGGGTGCACGTCTTGCCGTATTTGGATTATAAAGTAGTGTTGAGACGCATGGCAAAAGAAGTTACCTCCTTCGACAACTTCCTCCGTGACCACAACTATGTCTTTCGTCGCCGGTATCGAGGGCTACTCGATGACCACAACTACTCTGTTGAGGAACTGGAGGACTTCCTGAAGGAGAAACTGAGTGGAAAAAAGTATTTGCTCGTCTTGGACGATTTTTTGCACGCATTTGGGAAGGAGTCAGGCAGATATGATGGGCACATTATCTTAGGTCAGCTCCGAAACTTATCAGAAGATGCGGGTGCTCAAGGCACTCTAATCATTACAACTACAAGAGAAAGGGAATTGAAAATAATGATGGCTACTTTTCGAGCATACGAGTTGGAGGGTTTGTCCAAGCAAGCTTGCTGGCAACTGTTCTGTCGATCTTTATCCAAAGACAATCTCGAATTGCTGCTGCAACAACACCATGAGGCAGAATACACAATTGTTAAATTTCTTCATGAAAAGTGTTGTGGTTTGCCCATAGCAGCTAGGGAATTAGCCAAACGCATTGAAGACCAAACCCTCACGCTACAACATTTGGACTCCTTCTTCTTAGAACCCTTTACTCTTATAACTGCACAATACCCAGGTGGTTCCTTATCCCTGAGTTACGAGCTTTTACCCATTTACTTGAAAAATTGCTTCCGGTTTTGCTTGTTATTTCCTAGAGATCACAATTATGATAGGGTGGAAGTTGACGACATTTGGATTTCTCAGCGTTTTGCACCACCCTATCATGATCAGCTTTGGAGTGAATGTTTCTTTCAAAAGTCCCAGTACTCAACAGATAACAAAGTCACCCGTAAGATGCATTACTTGATCCATCAATTTGCAGTCTATCTCGACACACAATCATTTTCTTATGGGGCAAACAGAGGATCATTTCAAATGATGACCAACGAGCAATCGGTCGACGATCCTCAAAGGTGTCTTCATTTATCACTAATTGTTGACACCGAAGTAACAGCATTTCCGAAGGTCTTATTTTCATTGAAAAAGCTGAAAACACTTATTCTACTCAGAGAAACACAAATGGTTCTTTTGAATCGAAGATGTAAAATATCAGTTGTTCCACCAAAGTTACTTGCGAGACTGAAAAACCTATGCGTGTTGGATTTACAGTACACCATGATCAAGAAGTTGCCTCGTACAGTCGGACGCTTGCTTAATTTGAAGTATCTCAACCTTTCTGAAACTTATATTTCAACCATCCCCAAATGGATCGGTAGACTTAAAAGTTTGATGTTTTTGAAGCTAGTGAATTGTAGATATCTACGAAAGCTAAATGACGCTGTTACGAACCTTGTCAACCTTCGAAAGTTGGATCTTGCTGGTTGCCTTTTCCTTGTTCATGTGCCTGATACTAATAGAGTATTTAACATGAACCGGCTAGAGTGCCTAAATATTAAGGATTGCCCGTCTCTGATTCAAATGCCTTTAGGTGTTCATCGATACAGCGACCTTCACACTTTGCCTAGATACATTGTGGGAGACAATGATGGATGCCCCATCTCGTGGCTGAAATATTTACATGAACTTGAAGGTGAGCTGTGTGTCGAACATCTGGAAAAGCTTGCCGCAGGTGTTGATGCTGCAGCTGCAGAACTTTGGAACAAGAGAAACCTCAAGAAATTGACATTGAAGTGGAATTGGAATCATGCGGATGAAGAGAAAGACATTGAAGCAATCCAGGAAGTACTTGAAGAGCTCAAACCAAACAGAAATTTAATCAATTTGGAGATTATTTCCTACATGGGCAAGCAGTTTCCCAGTTGGATGATTGGAATAGAATATTTTGACTCTCTAAAGGAAATCAAATTATTCAATCTAAAGGGATGCAAGACATTGCCACCCTTGGGAGTCTTACCTCATCTAATGGTTGTTGAAATTAGTGGAATGGATTCTATCATGAACGTGGATGATGCATTCTATGGTGCCAATGGCACATTCCCTTCATTGCAGAAGCTCACCTTCTCTCAAATGCTGAAGCTAGAAAAGTGGTTAGCCATAAATAGAAGAAAAATGTTTCCTCGCCTCATAAACTTGACGATCATTAATTGCCCTGAACTGGTGGCATTGGAGATGGAACTTCCATCTGTTACAGAGTTGACAACGTGGCTGAACAATGAGGGCTTGTATAGCTCGAAAGGTGGCCTAAAAGGTCTGACAGGGAGTCTAAAAAAACTTTCCATTTCTTTATGTCATAATTTGATGGAATCCTCTGAATGTCAAGGTCTTCAAGAGCTTCAGGCCCTCGAAGAGCTCATGATTTCTGGGTGCAAAGAGCTGACAAGTTTACCGAGGGGTTTCCGGCATCTCAACTCCATAAAAAGTTTAACAATCATATGCTGCGACAGGTTGATGACTTTGCCCAGTTGGTCGAATGATGAGCTCACTTCTCTTCGTTCTTTGTCTATAGCTGGCTGTAACTTGCTACGAACAATTCCAGCCGAAGTGAGAGGAAGGCCACATCTTCATTTAAGTCTGGAAGCATGTCCAATGCTGTTGTAGAAGTAACAAAGATTCATGATTCTAGTCATTTTGGGGGGTTTTAAGTAACTGATCTTGATGCTTGCTGAAGAACAGTCTAAACATAGTTTCAGTTTCCAGTTTTGCTCCAGCAACCTCACTGTATGTATATCCAGGGGTACGTTTCTGCAACTCTTTTATATGGTTTTATGTATATTTACTCTTAACAATTTTGAGACACAACAGTGCATTGTTTTTCATTCTTATTATGTAATCCACAACATGCTGAGTATAGTCGTACAATATTGACAAAAAAAGATTATCAAATGGCTTAGACTACTTACATCATGCGAGTAATGTCAAACAACCAAACACTAGTTCCTTGAATGCCCCTCAGCCAACAGACTTTGGAATCATTTTCAAACTGCATTTGACATTAATTTTCCATTTACAGCTCATCTCACTCATTCTCCATTGCTTTCGGAACCTATGGAAGATCAGAAATAGCATTT
Source organism: Pontederia paniculata (assembly GCA_001647135.1). Taxonomy (NCBI): domain Eukaryota; kingdom Viridiplantae; phylum Streptophyta; class Magnoliopsida; order Commelinales; family Pontederiaceae; genus Pontederia; species Pontederia paniculata. The sequence goes on along the minus strand of LTAE01003947.1, from coordinate 11,214 downwards.
TCTATGTGCAAGTGCCGATCACAAGGTTTTTGGCAAGGGAAGTCTGTTCAGTGAGGATGGGACTTCAGCTTCTGCACAACAAAGCTTTCAAACAGCTTGTAATTGAAAGCAACTCTATTTCGGTCATCTGCAGAAGAAACGGCTACGTTAAGACTATCACTGAGGAGAGCAAAAACATTTTCGACTAGTTAAGACTGTAAATGTTAAGCATGCACAGCTGCGAACTGCATATTTAACAAGAGTATTTTGGAACATTTTGATAAGATTCAGCAGCTCATGAGATCCTCCAGTTTTCGTGTTCAGACAACTCTGGCAATTCAAATAAATTTGGTTCAGTAGATTCCTTAAAAAGACTCTTAAAGTTATGAATTATGAATTTGAGTTCACAATCTGATACAATTGTCCTGGAAGCTCCATTACTACCTTCTGATTTCTTGATATATATGAAAGTGCAAAGCACTTCCTAATTCCCTTTACATGTTTATGGGATAGATCCTTAAACATGTCCAATTTTTAAGTCTAGAAACATGTCCAATATACTCTTTGCAATATCATCAACAACCTCATTTATAAAAAATTCACCACATTTTCGACTAAAAACTAAAAATATAAATATTTTTATAAGTTTGTGGAGGATCACCAGAATGGTATACTAAACACCTCGTAGCGAAAATATCTAAGTTCTTTCACGCTTCACTTGTCGCGTATGTATTATCATCGAGGCTTTGGTTACAAAAGGAATCACTTCACAATTCAAAATACTTGAGAATTTTGGCACCATTTCATACTTAGACCTTATTTGGCACACATCTAAAATAGCGTCTATAATAGCGTTTAGCATGTTGACCAAATCAATACACTATTTAATGTATTTGCAAGCATAATTAATAATAACGACAAACAATTGGAACTCAACGTTTTGAGACGCTTGATAGACCAATATCTAGGGTAGCGATAAGCGTATTTAAATTTATTTTCATATATACCCTCAAAATATTTTATTGTTAATTACTATTTATATAATACACTTATTATTTCATACTACATGATTACTTTATTATTTATTATTATTTTATTAATTATAAATTATTTTGGTTAGCTATTTATTTTATTTTATTTATTAATATTAAAATAGTTCAAATAAAAATGTGTTATTAAATTTATGACACATATATTAATATAATTTATTAAATAATTATTTATATTCTTTTTAGTCATTTTATATTTTTTGATTGGTTCAACGTTGCATTTGTCAAACACTTCTATTAAATTTAATAATTAACTTGCTACCGCTAATCACTAATCTCGAAAGTCTTATTATCATTACACCACACTCTACGAAACACTTCTAAAAACTATTTCAGGGGCTGGTTATGTTTACCATATGAAGTTAAAGCCCATTATGGGTGGTCAGCACTTTGTCCAATATATTTTTTTTCCGGCGTTAACGCATGCGAGACTATTCTATGCGAGTCAAGATTTTAGTGAAGTATGGATCGAATTGGATGAATTAAAGTGGATAAAATACATTCAAAACTACAAAAAATGAGAACATGCCAAATTTGAATGTATGATGATGGAAAACTATATTTCAATTCAATTTGGCTGGTTCATGAGATTGCATCAGTTTCATGGAGAGCTTGGAATTGTCTTATACTTTATATATTTAATTGGGAAAATAAATATGTAATACATTTTTAGTATTGTATATATAACACACAATAGATCAATGTTGTAAAACCCGGCCGGTCGAACCGGTCGGATCGGTGTCCGGGGTATAAAACGGGTCATGGGTCACTCAAAACTCGGGGTGCCGATTGGACCATTTTGACCCGATCAAACCCGGTCAAAACCCGGGTTGAACCGCTCAACTCGGCGGGTTTGACCAACCCGGCCAATTTTTTTTTTAAATAATAATATTAGAAGTTTAGTTTATATTTCTAGAGCTAAAAAATATACTTTGTCGTATAAGTAAGATTTATAATAATTATGTTAAATAAAAAACTTAATGAATCAATCAAGCATATTAATATTTAATAATTATCTTATTGTTTACTTTTTATCATCACACACTATTACAAATTATGAATTAGAACTAAAAAATATCATATTATTATAATTAATAATATGTGCTCATGTATTTTGATTTTACACTTATTTTTATTGTAGTGACCGGGTGTGGTCACTCCATTTTTCTTATAATTTCTTTTTGTATATTAATTTATTAATATCTGGTTCGACCATCCGGTCCAATCGATCCGACCGGTCCGACCTGGCCCGTCAAGCTATCCAGGTCGATGTCCGAGTCGGGTTTTAAAACATTGCAATAGATAACAATTCATATCAATTAAAAATAACTAATTTATCTATCATTCCAACAGTGAATCATTTTTTATTGACTTGAGTACACACTACATTAAAAATGTCCTGAAGGCTTTTTAACCCTTATTTAATTATATGTTTATTTAATGACTGAACACATAGGACGAAATAATTTAATTTAATGAAATATGTTTTATCATTTTAGAAATAGTTATTTTATTTTCATGCTTATTTTATATTTTTTAAGTTTTTATTTTCATTTACTTATTTCTGTTTAAAATATTTATAGTAACAGAATGTTATATAATAGGATAATTCTTTTCTTTGAAATATCTAAATTTAATATTTAGGATAATAATATATTTTAAGAAAAAAAATTTCCATCGTCAAAGAAAATCTTCACAAAATGTGTACAATAATATAAATTCGAATTATTCGAAATAGTTAATGAGTTCTTCGTTCTTATTTTGGTTTTTTAATATTCTTATTTAATTTGTAGACCGTTTCATCTCTATTTAAAATATACTTTTTTTTATAACATACAGGTGACAAAATGTTATATGATAGAATAACTTTTATTTTCTTTTAACTATATGAGTTTAATATTTAGGATAAAATTATGTTCACAAAAAGTTATTTATTACACCATCATAGAAAATCATCACAAAATATACGCCGTATATTATTATATTTTTTCATATGGCCATCTTGAGTTTGATTTCAATTTTTCTATTTCATTTCGATTGAGATTTGGAAGATCAAACTTATTTTTCTTGGCATAAGTTGGAGAAAATTGTTCTATTTTTTTAAGTGTAAACTAGTTTTTTTTTTCTTTCTCTAATATCTCAAACAAAAAAACAGTTACTTTATCTTTTAAAATATAATAAAACACTGTAAAATTTGTTCAATACATTTTTTGATCCGAATGTTTAATTTAAATGTTGAAATGATTATAATTTACCTTCCAATAAATTACTTCTTGTTACCCTTGACATTTGAAAACCCACTTAACACTCAATAATCCAGATTAAGCAAAATAATTTCTAAGATAAACATTTCATGTCATCTTTTTTTAAGAAAGTTAAACTCACTTAGTAAGGTTTATGTTTATTTTAGGTGTAATAATTTTAATCAATAATAATAATAACAACGTCAGCAAAAAATATTTCTAATTGAATAAAAAAAATTAAATGCAATTTTGACGAAAATACTTTCCCCTCTCCTGTTTTGCGGGGAAAAAAAATAAATTGCCTCGCATGTGATACATTAAAAAATCTAATCATTTTTACAGTTTTCCTTTATAAAAAAATAGTAATTTTACTTATTTTAGAAAAATATATATAATATTAGTTCGAGTTCTTTATGATTTTTTTTCCCATAGGTGCTTGTCCGATTCGAGATGTCGAGCTAATAGTCCGAATATTGTGGGGGATAAAACAAAGATTGAGGGCCTGTTTGAAAACTTTGTAAAATTTTCCGACATTTTAAAAAACTATGCTTATAACATTTTTTTTCGATGTAAAAGTATTTTAAGTTTTTTAAATACGTTGTAACTTCAAAAAAGATAAAAAAGAGAAATGAGAAAAAAATGGAGGTAAAAGTAGATGATTATTTTATGATATTTTTTGCCTATTACGTTATATTTTTATTTGATAAGAATTAGAGTTAAACATTTGTTTATAAAAATATCCATCAATTAAAATATTATGATGTAATGAATAAATACTTCACAGGCTCTAATATTTAACAATTATTAATTAAAATGTTTGAAAATTTAAAATAAATTCTTAAAACGAAAACATGTAATTATAATAATCTATATAAGAAAAATCAAAAGAATAAGAATCTATAGAAAAAGGCAGACGCCGGAATTGATTAGATAATTCGAGTCCACGATACGAGTCAAAAGAATTAAAAAAAACCCAATTCTCTAAATTTTATTATTTTTGTTCCTTTCGTCCCCTGCGTAATCTTCTCCTTCCTGTCTTCCAGCGAAGCCAAACCCTCTCTCTCTCTCTCTCTCTCTCTCTCTCTCTCTCTCTCTCCTCTCTTCTCCTCTCTCTACCTACCTACTTGTTGTGGTTTCTCTTCGCTGGGGATTCACATGTATCGTTCGCCCCTCTGTTTCGATCTCCAACTGGTGAGCTGACTCCTGTGCAGAACTTGCAGTTCCCCCTTTTTTTTTTGTTCAAGTAATGATTTTGCTCGTTTACTTTGTTGCCCTTTTGATTTCCATTTCGTTTTGTTTTGATTCACTATAAAGGAGCAATTTTGCTCATGAATTTTAGCATCTTGATTGAAACCTTGTAAATTGAGACGTTGTCAATTCTAGAAAAGAAGGGTTTTTTATTTGGCAAGTTATTAATTGTTTATAGTTATTGATTACAAGATTCTTTAGGAAGTTATCCATGAATTCGATCAATAGGATCATGTAAAGTTTGTTCTTGTGAACTGTTAAAAATATACTAGAGCATTAGTGGCCACTGGAAAGACCTCAACTCTCCAAATACTTGGCCTGTGGAAGGATTCTTGGATGTGCTTAGGGGATCTGGCTGTCATGGAGTGGAGGATAGAAATCAATCAATCATATCTTTATCAGTGCGAGAGACGGTAAAGGGTGGAGTTAGAATATAAAGGAAAAGAAAGTTTGCAAGTTTTCTCGACCATGTGAGAAACTGATGAAGGTAATCAGTGACTTCCTGTTGTCTTTTTTTTAGTTAATTTTATGGTAATATTGCCGAACCATATGACAACTTTACGGAGCAATTTCAGCTTATACCTACAGTAGTGAACCTATCTCAACCAAATGATAGTTGTACAACCAAATGACAGAATACATCTCTTGTTGCTCCCACATACTAGTCGATTTAGCTCTTTCTGTCTGAATTCTCTTTAATTTCTTTAAACCTTTTATTAATGTCCTTGCTTTTATGACTCAAATGAAATTATGCCTTAGTATGATTTAAACGATGGCGTACATTAATATCCAATTTTAGTTTACTGCAGTCTCCAAGAAACTTGATCATTCATTTACATTCAGCTAGTGATTTTAAGGAGAATACTTAATCACATGAAACAAGAAAAACAAGGGTACTTACTGTGCAGCTATCTCCGAATAGTTTAGATGAGTTGTTTAATGTGCATCTACAAGTCGGATCTTCTCTGCTGAGCAGCCGAGCTAGTTTATGTGCAGCTACATGTTGGTCCACCAAGATTCTAAAAGATCAAATATTGTTTTAGGCCTAAATTAGCAGAATGGTTCCAGATAGAGATAAAAAAATTGGAAGTGAAATTCAGGAAGAGACTGCACAGTCAGTAAATGGTTGTGGATCGAAAGAACATATCTCCCTTGATGTTGAGACATGTCAGATGGAAATCACGGACAATAGTAATAATCGCCGCAACAAGTTTCTGGATTTCATCCGCACTATTCATGGAAATAAGTTTGTGAAGCTTGCCCCCTCACCTTCTACAAAATTTCGGCAATTTGCATCCAAAAGAGATGAGTTCTCAAGATCTGTTCGTTCTGAGCAAAACGAAGAGAAACATTTTTATGTGCGTTTCATCAGGAAAATCGATTGGGCTTCCCTGTGGGCAATGTCTAAGGACTGGATAAGAAATCCCATGAATTTGGCCCTTTTTGTTTGGATTGTTGGTGTTGCCGTATCTGGCGCTTTGTTGTTCCTTGTCATGACTGGAATGCTAAATGCTGCTATACCAAAGAAGTCTCAAAGAGATACATGGTTTGAAGTGAACAACCAAATTTTGAATGCATTATTCACTCTAATGTGCCTCTATCAACACCCTAAACGGTTCTACCATCTTGTGCTTTTGTTTCGATGGGAGCCAAAAGACATCATAGCTCTTAGAAAGGTATACTGCAAAAATGCTACCTACAAGCCTAATGAATGGATGCATATGATGGTTGTGATATTTTTGCTTAATGTGAATTGCTTTGCACAGTATGCACTTTGTGGTCTTAACTTGGGCTACCCAAGATCCAGGAGACCTGCAATTGGAGTTGGCCTCTGCATTGCTGTAGCCATTGGTGCACCAGCTGTTGCCAGTGTGTACAATATCGTTAGCCCTCTTGGGAAGGATTATGAGACCGCAGCTGATGAGGAAGCAACAAGTGAAATTGGCCGAGTAAAATCATTTGAAAAGAAATACTCTTTTGTTCAAAGGGAAAGCCAGAGTGTTGCAGAGTGTAAACCAGAGTGGGTAGGAGGTTTGTTCGACTTCTGGGATGATATTTCTCTAGCCTACCTTTCTGTCTTTTGCAGTTGTTGCGTCTTTGGTTGGAACATGGAAAGACTCGGCTTTGGTAACATGTATGTTCATATAATGACTTTTCTTCTGTTTTGTTTGGCTCCCTTCTTTATTTTCAACTTGGCTGCTGTGAATATCAACAATGAGGCTGTTCGAGAGGCATTGGGCATCTCAGGCATTCTACTTAGTCTTTTTGGTTTATTATATGGTGGCTTTTGGAGGATTCAAATGAGAAAGAAATTTAATCTTCCTGGAAACCGGTTTTGCTGCGGGAAGCCCTCAATGACCGATTGCTTCCAGTGGCTCTGCTGTTGCTCATGTTCTCTTGCACAGGAGGTTAGAACTGCAGATTACTATAAAATTGTCGAAGATAAGCTATATGCTAAGTCAATGGCTGGCAGTAAAGAGCCCACAACTCCGCTGCCCCTCGAAGATGGGTCTCCTTTCTTTGCATCTACTTTAAACTCTCCTTATGGGGGAATATCTAGCCCATCAATTTTCAAGATGGAATATCAAGTAACTCCTAAAAGACAGTCGGGATGCCAGACTCCAGATAGGCATTTTCCCGACATGGACGACACGATGAGTCCACCTGTTCCATCTATGATTCGAAAAGAAGATAACTCCACCACAGGGCTTACTGAGGATCATGATCCCGTTGGAACAGATTATGATGGGACAAAATGATAAAATGTGTCTTTGAACATCATCATCCTATGTTGAGAAGTTTGTGTGCCGAATACCTTTTATTTAATGCATTAGCAATTGTAATTGAGCTGCTTTCACTTGTTCTCACGATGAATTGGATATTGGCCCTCCTGTTTATGTATGATAATTTGTGTAGTTGCATTGTGATGCATCAAGAAAGCCGATTTGCAGGCATAAACTTGCTCTCCTGGATACCTGAAAGATTCTGCAAGTTAGTTTACCTAGGAATACCAGAGAAAGGAAGTGTGCGTCTTTTTTATCTGCTTTGATATTTTGATGTCCTAAGAGGATGATATAAGTTGCATTTTTGTATATGTAATCTCTTTGCAAAATCATGCGCCCTTGGACTTGTAGATCATCATCCGTACCGCTCTCATTTTGTTAAGCTATGGAAAGAATTCTTTCGAAAGATTTGAGTCCTCACTTAGGGAAGCTCACCTATAAATGCACTATTTGATGCATATGAACTCTCACTAGGCAAAGCAGATGGTTCAGTAGAACCAATAGACAACCCTCAAAATATCATTGCAACTTCCTAAAAGCACACATTTTCATATGGCAAAATGCACTCTTGAGGACACTTTGACTTTAAAGTTGACTCTAGTCAACAAAATGCTAGAAGAAATAAATATTTAAAAACATTTTTAATTTTAAAAGAAACTCTTTTTCGTAAAATAGGATAATGCAGAAGTCTTACGTAATAAAAATTATCTTGAAATGATAATTAATACAACTCAATGAAAAAAACTAAAAGAGACATCATCTATGGATCATTAAATCATGTGCATAAATAGTCACCACGAGCATTTGTCATTGCAAACACCATCAATCATCACATGCATATCAATCACTTGCAGGATACGAATCAGGGAAGACAATCCCCCCCCAAGCTATAATGCCCAATAATGTAAGGCAACAATAGATAAACTTAACAATGATAAATAAATGCATGAATAAAGTAATGACAAAGTTCATTATTTCTGTCTTTCATTTCTTTCAATACTTAACTTTCTTTCATCATCTTTAGCATGATTTATTTTCTTTGCATAAGGAGTAAATTATGATCAATGGTCAAACATCAATTATTCCACTTAGAGCATGCATGGTGGCTCGCGTGGGAGCGAGGGATGACTCGCGTGAGAGCGAGATGATTTAGTTATGTTGGATCATGGTGATAGGGAGTCATTTGTGGGCGCGAGCTAAGGTTGTGCGGGTTATTTGACCTCTCGGGAGGATTATGTGATGTGTATGTTCTATTATGGTGACAAAAGAGTCATTTGTGGGCACGAGCGACGGCTGTGCGGGCTGTTTGACCTCTCGTGGAGGACGAGATGGAGTCATTTGCGGGCGTGATTGGCACAGGCTGTTTGACTCACTCATGGCGGATATGATGGATGATGGAAGTAACTCTCCCTCATGTGGTCGAGCAATGACTCGTGTGGTGGAGGTGATCTACATATGGCGGATGTGATGGTGGTAGCTCTCCCTCGTGTGGTCGAGCTACGGCTCGTGTGGTTGAGGTGATCTACAGGTGGCAGATGATGTTGGGATCGTAGTTAGCAAGTGATGTCATGACACTTAGACATTTGGATCATGCATGATATTTTTTTAACTCCTGCATTTGATTGCATGCATTTGACATTTTTTTAACTTAGACATTTGGATCATGCATAGAAGAAGGATGACCTCCGGTGATGCGGTTGTCATCCATGTATATATACATATATATACATACATATACATATATATATATATATAT
>LTAE01003946.1:0-34672 GCA_001647135.1 Pontederia paniculata | reverse complement strand
TATATATATTATGGATTGTAATTGTAACTTCTTAATTATTAGATGTGGTGTTATTAAATATGATTCTACAATATAGCATGGTGACATGACTTGGTTACCATTTTGCCACCGAAATTTTATTGAAGACTTTGAATGATTAATGCTTATGAATTATGATAGGACTAATATTATGAATGATAAAGCAAGGTTATAAGTAAGATAACATAAATAAGATAAACGACAAAAGAGCTCCTTGTGTATGGATTGAAAGGGAGAATGAAAGTTGGAAAGAACGAAAGTTTAAAGGTAGGGGTGGGGGGCGTAGCTGAAGGCAACAGAGTGAAATCCCAGGCCGGTGAAGGCAACACACCGTTGACCACCACTCCTGTTGTACAGGACTCTCCACCCTGTGCAACGAAACAGAATCCTTGATAGTTGGATTCTCTCCCGCGATATATGGGCCAGTTGTGGTGTGTATAGCCACTGACGATATGATGCATGAAGTCCCATGGTGTCCCTTAAAAGAAGTGAAGAGCTCTTCCAATAAATGACACAAAAAAGAAGTTAAGATATAATAACTTCTATGAATGAAAGACAAAGAAAATGAAGTGAAGTGAATGTAATGATGAAAGAAAAAAAAAGACATATGATTCAATGTATCCAAAGTGAATGAAAAAGAAAAAAAATTAGATGACGGCTATGTGATATTTTTGGTGATTACTATTTATGTACCTTATTTTGTTGATGTATATTATGTTCATGCTCATGTTATAGTTTTGTCTTGCAAATATATTTTATAAAGTGCATAAGTTTCGTACATACTGGGTTTTTTTACTCACGGGAGGTAAAACTCCCTTGCATCTGATCTTGCAGTTGCACGTGATTGATGATGGATGGCGTTGATGATGGTGATGCTTGCATGTGGCATGAGTCCTTAGTTTGATTTTATGTTTTCTTTTTGTAATAAGTTGTGACAAAGAGACAATGTATAATATTTTATTTCACAAAACTTAGTTGTAGTCGAAGTATTATTATCTCATGTTGGACCCATATTATATATAAGTTTCCACACTTTTATTTTATACGATGATCTATTTTATTTATTTTCCGCACATGTTGAATAGTTAATGTAAAGTCAAGGTGTAAGTCAAGCAAGTAGCATCTCCGGAATGTCTCCGAGCACATGTCGTGAGTGGATTTGACGATGTTTCGGTTGACATTTTTGGGGCGTTACATTCTCCATTACAAGAATTGAACAATAAATTCAAAGATCATACTATGGAACTACTTGCTCTTAGTTCATCATTAGATCCAAAAGTGATGCATTCACTACTTAAAATCGATGACATATCTCAGTTAATACATAAATTGTTGTTGTCTTGTCTTCCTGAAAATGATCAAATTTCCACAATCAAAACAAGCTCCTCTTGGCATTTTGTGCTCTGCCCTAGGTTTGAATTGCTTCTTCTTGGGCTAAAGGTTGGCCTGGTTTGTTTGCGTTGATGATGCATAGCATGGGTCTCTTCCTCCACCCTTTCAGCAGCCCCCTCTGCTTCGAAGATGTCAATCTTCTTCTTTCCTTTGGCCATGTCCTGCTCGATGGCCACGATGGAGGGTAGTTCAACAACCTTCTTAATTTACTCATTGACACGCACAATTGTGACTGTCATGTCAAAGGCAAGCGGGAGACTATTGGGCACCGAGGTAATTTACAGCGGTTCTAGCAGTGCACATCCTACAACTTCTAAGTCCTTAGTCATTATAATTATATCGTTCACATGGTCAGATACATTTTCGTTTGAAGTTTCACGACCTCAGCTTAAACCTTGGTTTATCCCGTAGATCGCACATATCATGGACGATCATGTAAAATTGTGAAAACGTGCTATTAATTCAAGAGTAATATAATAGAAAATGGTCAAACCATGCAAGTTTTTAGTTGATCATTCAGAGCCAGTGCAACTATTTAACATTTTTAATATATAAGTCTAGTTTCAAATATTACAACCAACTCTTTTCTTCTATATTACACATACAAAATTACTATCAAGTTCTTTCAAAAGAAACATAGGAGACACAAGTCTCATCTATACCTCCTATCCAAAAGTGCTTCTAATCCCGACATAGGATCGCCAAGCACAGTCACGGAACTGGTCTACTGATCTGAAAAAAATATGAAAACACAATATGAGCATACCACAATTCAGTAAGTTAACTCATGCATTATCACATATTCAATTTGGATAAAACAATATTTAAGTGTATCATACCCTGATAACACATAAGTACTAGCACCTTATCATATGCATAATCAGTCTCATCCTATTACAGTAACATAATAATACCACACTTGCCACATGGAGATATATATAAAAATCATGGATGCATGTAACACCAACTGGCCGAAGGTATCATCCCTTCCGGGATATCATTTCAACCCTATCGGGGTAGTGATTATTGGATTCTAGACGTGGCCCCTACGAATTCAAGTGGTGGCTCCCATCGATTACAATGTAGCACTTTGGTTCGCATGGCACTTAGGTCCAAACAACCTTGAGTCATCATTTTGGGAATTTAACATATCAGCCCTATAAGGTATTTCAACCTATAAGGGTAAAATATCAACACGACAGGAGTAATGCAAATGCATGTGTATGTAAGATGCATATGCCTCACCACATCATATTAATCATATAGCATAGTTGCAATAACATAATTTATGTAAGATATCAACACGACAGGGGTAATGCAAATGCATGTTTATGTAAGATGCATATGCCTCACCATATCATATTAATCATATAGCATAGTTGCAATAAAAAAAATTCTTTGCTGAGTTGATATAACCCATGGCACTAACCATTACATGTGTCAGAAGTCTCATTACTTCAACATTATGCACTTTATAACATAACATAATTTCAGTCTCCAACACAACAGTTTAAGTGACACTCAATGTAAAACACAATAACAATGATTCAATCATCATATTTTCATAAAGTAAGGGTGTGTTTGGATCCTTTTGGAAGTAAAACGTTGGAGAAAAAATCCAACAGGATGTCACTTTTCAAAAATTGAAATCATTTGCACTTTATTTTCCATTGGTTATTATTCATAGACATGTTCTGATGGATGTATGTTGGATTTTTTCTAGCGAAATAATAATTAAATGATACCAATATTAAATATCATTATATTTTTTTTAATTTAAATTTATAAATATCAAAATATCATTATTTTTTTAATTTAAGTTAAATATATATATTTTTTATTTTTTATATAAATTTTAAATTTAATATATAATATATTAAAGCTCGTTATATTGTATATAAATATACACAATAATATATATTTATAAGATGACCGTTACTCAAAGCAAGATTCAAATAATATAAAATTAGACATCTGAATTCAAAATGAAATAAATAAGAATAAAATATAATGTGACCATTTGTGCCAAACGGTCCAATATTGGACAACAAGCTTCTATAAATAGTTGTCTTGTATCCTCACAAAATTACTCATCTCACAAAAAAAGAGCTCAATTATTCATCTTATTTTCTAAGTCATTTTTCATTTCTAAAAAATATATAGGATTGCATCGGCGCAATTGATGGTACCCATGTTCCTATAACCATAGCCTCACATTTACAAGATCCTTATCACAATCGGAAGGGTACATTGTCTCAAAACTTTGACTTGCGTTTTGTTTATGTAAGAGCTGGATGTGAAGGTTCGGCTTCAGATGCTAGAATTCTACAAAATTCATTGCATCAAGGATTTTATGTTCCTCCCGAAAAATATTATCTAGTAGATGCAGGTTATGCAAATACTCCAAATTTTCTCGCACCATATAGAGGAGTTCGATATCGTTACAAGAACAAGGAAGAAGTAGGGAAAAACCAAAGGATTACAAAGAGCTATTTATCTTCGACATGCATCACTTCAGAATCATATCGAGCGCATTATTGGCATACTAAAAATGCACTTTCCAATTCTCAGAGTGGCAACCTTTCATCCTATTGATTCTCAAACTGATATAGTTATTGCATCGTGCGTACTTCACAATTTTATTAGAATGCATAATGGCGATACAAGATGGTTAAATAATACAACAATTGATATTGATACAAATGAAATTATAGATGTACCTCATGGTGATGAAGATTATCATGGAGATATTGAGTTTATGAATAATCAATGAAGTGCGGGTGCAGCAATGAGGGAGAACATCGCTATAGCTATGTGGGATGATTATTGTCGGTTTGGAAGAAACAAAAGCACAATCGAACTTATGTTGTCTCTGTATTTATTTCATTTTTTTTCATGAATGTTGTTGCATCTCAATTATGAATTTAATATATTTCATTTTATATATTTTTTAGCAACGAGGCATCCACTTGTTAGCAATATTATATTATATGAATGAAGAAAACTAATAATAACACAGGAGAAATTATAACTTGATAACAAGCAGTAATTGTCCAAAGACACCATACAAAATTATAAAATACATAATTCATCATAGTTCATCATACAAATTACTTGCACAAAAGTTCACATACTAGATCTAATCCATCCTTTTCTTTGATCTTCATTGAGAGCTAAAAACACCTCACGATTATTTTTTTCATTAAAGACTTGAATGACTCTAAACAAGTCATCTTCTCCAAATCCTTGCATCTCATTGAAAACATGTATACATTTAGTTATAGAATGTTCTTCTGATGGTTGTACCCTTTGTTTCTCCATAGCAGCAAAAAATAGCCGAGCTCCCCCTTACGAAATTCAAGATACTCATCTGCAAAGTTTGATTGACAATTTTTGTTACGCTTGGTTTCTTGGAAGGACCATGATCACCAGGCTGAGAGGTGGTACCTTGCTTATGAGCTACATTTGTTTGTGGTTGAGGTATTGGCAATTCAACATCTTGTGTTTCACGAAATTGAGATGGTACTTGACTCACAAATGGATTATTTCCAGTGACATTATATCCTTCATTGTCTTCCCATTCAAATCTTAAAGATGACTCTCCAGGAGCAGGAATAGAAGGCATTGGTGTCTGTGGTAATGATGGCAAGGTGGATTACATGGTGGAGTCATCCCTCCAGCTCGTGAACGCTTTCCTTGTGCATAAGTTCCTAAAAAGTTAGAAAAAAGAAAAAACATATATTAGCTTAATAATAATATAAGATCACATTTGTTTGTCAAGGATAGAAAAGTTTATATACCTTCGTACATGTCATAAAGTGATTCAAAATATGGAAATGGTTGCTTGTACCATCGTTTCGCATTAGGTTCTCTCTACAAGCATAGCAAAATTTAGTAAGAATTTGCATTAAAAGCATTTCATTAAAATACGTGAGAAGATGTTAATTAAAAAAAATAACTTACCTCAAATATTGATTGCCAAACTTCATCGGGTGTTGTGACCATATCAGTTTCATAATTCCGTGCAAAGCCACTTTGTTCAGTCAAATATTTCACGAACTTATATTGTTTTTTCAGTTCTTGTTCGAGATCTTTAATGTGCTTAAGCTGGAATTGATCGAGTGGATATTTAATGTTCATGTCATGCAATATCTTAGTCTAAGCCTCTTTGTTCCAACCATTTTGTGCTCTATACCTTGGAGTGTTGTTGTCCCATAATAACTTGATAAAATATGTTTTCTTCGCATCACTCCAACGAGCTCTACTTAGACCTTTTTTTATTCCTGATGTATATTAAATTAACTCATAACAAGTCCACAAAAATTCATTAAAAAAATAAAGGCGACAAGTAATTTCAAATTTTGTTTTCAATGCTCACATGTTTCATTTTTGTAATAGATTACTAGTTCAAGGTATTTGAGTCAATACTTGTATGATGTTCAATCTCTCTCTATATATTTTGGAAATTAAATTACCTACTGATTGAAAAGTCGAATATCATATAAGTATCATATAACCCATGACCAAAGTATTGCATAGAGGATAACTACATTAAGCATATGGAATTTATTTGAGCTAACTTGAGCTACCACATTGCATGTCATAGTTAGCCTCCATACTAATCATTCTTTATAAGTCTACAAATACCTTCATGTTATACTTCAGTATATATGTATTAATTTGTCACTGGAGTTGCTGGAGCAAGGAGATGAGTGATGGGGTGGGCTCTGGTGGACTGTGGGAGAGGCAACACATGCTTTCCTTTCCACTTATTTTCCAATGTCACTAGAAACAAAAAGAGGTACGTTTGACCTCAATTGATGTGGAATTGCTATGACAAAGTGTGTCCAAGAAAATTAGGATAACTTTGGTGAGATTCATATAGGGTAATAAAATTATAATGATTTTTCTACAGATAAAAAAATTGTGAACCAACACAAGATGGAAAATGTCAAAAAAAATGTTAGCTGCAAGAAAATACAAACAATATCTAAGGCCATAATAATGAAAAATCACGTTAATACATGTGTTACGGGAAAAAATTGAATGCATATCAAAGTGAGCCATCAACTTTATTATTCATGAAAAAACAGCTAATAGACAAAAGGAAAAAAATCTAATACTTCAAGAGCGGTTGCCGGTTGCTCTGGTAACAAAGCTAATGGAATGAGACGAAAGGCAGACACAAAGTAACAAATGGAGAAAAAATGGTGAAAAAGAGAGAACGATGTCTTTACCTCCTATTTCGGTGGTGTCGTCCATGAGCAGATTTTTTTTCTCCGAAAGCTTCTAGACTGGTGTTAGGCAAAATATTTTGGGGGCATTTCTTTTTGGTCTCATGGTGATCAAGAAAGGAAATCAAACAAAGCTACCATTTAAGTTTTTTTTCCAACGGAAAATACTCTTTTTAAAGGAAATGGGCCAATGCTAGAGCGGCTGGAGCACAGATTACAGGGATGGAGTTCGAGACCACTTTCAAGGTGTGGCCGATTGGTTCTGCTACGGTCGGTTCTCTCAGCTCTTCCGACCTACAACATGTCCGGATTCCTCGGACAATTATTAGTTGGATCGACTCATTGCGGAGCGAATTTTTTTGGGAGGGCTATGGACAGGACAGACGAGTACATCTGGTCGCATGGCACAGTATCTGCAGACCCACATCACAAGGCGGGTTAGGCGTCAAAGACCTTCTTTGTGCCAACTGGGCTCTTCTTGCCCGGTCGGTGGGGCGCATCATGGGCCCCGAGGTTAGGCTTTGGCAGACATTCTTTACCACAGGTTATGGACGAGAGCTATCATGGGACTCGAGGACCTATCTCCCGCGCGGAGCCTCGTGTTTCTGGAGGGGAGTGGCAGCTGTGCTTTCGCGTGTACGGCCTTTGATGAAGCCATCTCTTGGCTCTGGATAGGCCTTCTCCTTTTGGCAGCAGGAGTGGTGCCCGGGAGGTTCACTAGCGACTGCGTTCCCTTGGTTTTGGGTGTTAGCGACACACCCAACAGGATCAGTGGCAGAGTCTTGGTCTGAGGCAGGAGGCATGGGATCTGGCTCATGGACCCCAGGGTTTAGGTCCACCTTGTCAGATCAGCGGATAGCAGAGCTTCTATTACTCCACCAAATGATTGCACCTTTCCAGTCGGACCCCGCACGACAAGATGAGTGGGTTTGGGGCTCATTGCGTTACTCAGCCCGCAGACTATACCTTCAGTTCCTCCTAGTTGCCACCACTTCAGTAGAGCTCCAGTCGGACTGCAGATCTATTTGGTGACTACGGTTACCTCTGAAAGTCAAGATTTTCGCTTGGCTTTTGCGGCGCGGCAGGCTTCTCACCCGGGCTTATAGAGCGAGATAGACGCCCTAGACAGAGACATCCTGTGTTATGTGTGCGGAGGCGGTGGAGGACACCACACACTTGTTTTTTGGTTGCTCGACGGTATGGGAAATTTGGCGCCAGACAGGCCATTGGCTCACCTTCCCTTCAAATGCAGAGGATTTTTGGCGGCAACTACGTACTTCTGCCAGTCGGAGGCTACCACTAACGACATTTTTGGCTGGTTCCTGGGCCATCTGGCTCCAGCGCAATCGGATCATTTTTGTGGGGAGAGATGCCAGGTCGAGACTATTGTACACCACATTTCGTTTCTTCTTAGGGAGTGGGGCGTTGGGTAGGGGGCTTCTCATCCTCTGTTTGCTTGTTACTTTTGTCGCTCTTTCTTCAAGAGCGTTTATTTGTACATGACTCTTTCCTATATATATACATGGATGACAACCGCATCACCGGAGGCCATCCTTCTCCTAAAAAAAATGCTTTTTGATACCCAAACAGCCAAAACGACGTTTTTTCTTTGTCAGGAATTAAACCAGTAAAATGGGCCTTTTCCGATGGAAAAGAAAGTATCCAAATAGGCCCTAAGACCATAGCTTTATGCTATATAAATCCCATAATTGTTCTATTTATGGGTTAGTTCCAAAAGATATGAGATCTGGCAATAAACTATTTCATTTATGTAGATAGGCAGACTAAGTGTTATGCATTAAAAGAGTTATAACTCTCAATATATAAAACCTTTTTATGAGACCCTTGATGTCCTAGAAAGTAGACATCGATGGATTATTATCACTAAATTTTTTGAGAAATTATTATCACTAAAATTAACAGACCTAAAGTCTTAGTATTTGAATTATCACAACATTATTATTTGCATTTACATAGTGATACATGTTGCATGATTCCTTTAGTTTGGATAAATAACTTCTGGTGTACAATTTTGATTAAGAAAATTCTAAAGGCTCTGAAAAGTAGATTTCAAAAGAAGTTACAAATTTAATTTCATAATTTTTGAAGAATCCAAGAGTAGTACAACAATAACCTCAATACCAGTTTCTACTTTGTTCTTAGTTTGGGCATGTTCTTCACCATGGAGATAATAATCCATGATGAAAACACAAAGACAAGAACTACATGTTTCATTACAAATTAGGGAAAACTAGTTTTAACCAAATTTCCTAAGGATAATTTATAGGAGAGGAGTTAACAACTTACCTAGCATGAAATCATCAATGATATCAACTTAGCTTTCCTTTGTTCTTATACTCCTCTTTTCTTTCTTTTTTTTTATCTCATGTTCAGATGATATGGATAGGAAACAAATGGTAAAAAAGGTGGCTTTAGAGGTATATATATATATAGGTATGATACCGACTTAAAAGTCGGTTGGTAAAGTTATCATTATACCCTTGTCAATATTATTATTTACATGTAATATCATTTACTTAAATGGTTTGTCTTTTCCTTTATTTATTTTATTTATTCATTTACTTAAGACATTACATGTAAATAAGAAACTACTCCCATTTGAATTCAAATAATAAAATTAAATTCCAAAGGAATAAAAATCTAAATTTTGGGACGAAGAACAAAATCGACAATTTTACAGATTTTTCGTTTTTGTCCCTTCATTTAAGCTAACTAAAACTCTTCCTAAAATTTATTCAAAATCATATTCAGTACACTTTAACATATATGAACAATTACCGGGACTTCAATTTTTCAAATTCTAAATTTTTCAAAAATTATATTTTCATGTCTTAGTCAGATTTTGCTAATTTTCAGCATATGAAAACTGAAACTAGAATATACACTTTAACACATATGATGGTATATATTAACTACATAAATACACAATTAACATTTATAATCTCATATGAATTATATCATGGATATCACACAAAGACCCTAATCAAGTTGTCCTCCATATACATCAAAATGAAGATACTGGCCTTCTCATCACCAGCCTTTCGATGCTCCATGACTGCCGCATGAGCTGCCTTATGCTCTTCAGAGGCTCCATCTGCAAGCGCTGGTGGGGCTGCATCAATGTAGTTTTGGAGACCGTCGTGAACGAAGTCGTAACAAATTCTATAACTCCAAGTGTCGTAGTTGGCGTCGTTAAAACGACCCAAATTGACTATTTTGCGGCCATGAATTTTGACATTTTCAGACGCCAGCGTTGTCAGGGCAGCGTTATCGACGGCGATTCAGGGGTCAATCGACGCGAGCGAGCATTGGTGCAGCAGTAACGACGATGTTTGGTGAGAACACGGTCGTTAATTTTGTCGTAACGCGCGTGATATGGGCTCTTCGTCGACAATTGGCGGCCGCCAGAGGAGATGACTGGGGCTCTATTTGGTTGCAAATTGACGTCGACGAAAGTTTGACGAACTTGGGAATGCTACACTGTGTTATGGTTAAAAAAAAGCGGAAGAGATGAGAGGCGCAGCGGCGTGCTAAAACAGAAAACGAAGGTCGCCGGAAAAATTTAGCTATGATACCACTAATGAAAGAAGAGAGAAAAGGAAGAGTTCGCCTGCACAATTGGGGACTCCTAGCACATGTCCGGTGCGCTTATACGGTCGTGATACCCGCAGCACTCCGCCCCTTGCAACGGCCATATCTGTTGGTGGTTCGCGCGCGTGATCCACTCTGCCGGCCGTGTTTGTCGCCAACCGACTTCACGTAACAGCTTCACCATCACGTAACAGACTCCGCGTCCGCGCTACTCGCCAACAACTGCGTGACCTTCGTCGGTCACTCCAACATGAACATGAGAAATGGTTATAATAACTATAGATAGTTGTAATAACTATGCATGTGTTGCACTATAAATAGGTGACTCCAGGAGTAATGTCTTCAGGAGTCTGTAATGCTACCGAAATTTCACAGAAGTCTGAAGTACTTTGGGTTGTGAACAAGTAAGTGGTCTTCTTCCTCTTGTGATCAAGGCTCTGACGATGATACAAACACAACGACATTTGATGTGAAAGAACTTCTATTTCCGCCGCAAGATATTTAAAGTACCAATCATTTTATAATCTTATAGATTCTTTGCACGGATTATGTTATTTCTACTGGTGCATATTTAGGTGATATTTTGATTGGTATTTCACTCTTTGCTCATGCCTGTAATGTTTTGAATCCCAATGGCAATCATGTCTATACATACAAGCACATAATAATGTCACGAGTTGCTTTTTACTTGCATGGTATCAGCCTCTTCCTTAGGGCCAACAAATTTCTGTGCAGAAGCACTCCATAAATAAATACACTAGTAACAAAACATTTGTTTATACTGTTATTGTGTCTACTCCTTGGATGTCATGTTGTCCCCTTAAGTTGTCTAGTTGTGAGGCTCTGTACATCTGAATTTTCGGAGAATTGACTATAGTTTCAAGCCAATAACTTTATGTATGATCAACTATTTATATAAATACTTTTATTTGTAGTGCCTATGTTCTGAGGTTCTTCCTACATGGTAGTCGCTGAATCACATACTGCATTGGACGTGCTGAAACAAGTTATGTCAATTTTAGTTCTTTAAATTTTCAATGCTGATATATGACGAGTCGCTCTGTTTCAATTACTGGTGACAGTTTTAAGTTGGTTTGATCAAATGAGATTTTGGTTCTTTTCATTTTCTGAAACTCTAGTGCTTTTG
Organism: Pontederia paniculata; assembly: GCA_001647135.1. Taxonomy (NCBI): domain Eukaryota; kingdom Viridiplantae; phylum Streptophyta; class Magnoliopsida; order Commelinales; family Pontederiaceae; genus Pontederia; species Pontederia paniculata. The sequence continues at coordinate 23,269 of LTAE01003946.1, read as the reverse complement.
ATTATCAACCAATGGATTAATTTCTTTTGATGCGTTGACACCTCATTGTAAGGCTTGAGCTTGATGTGGCCAAACTTATTGCTCACATAGTACAAATAAAGAGAGAGAAGATATGAATTAAGTAAAAATAAATAAAATGTTAAGTTGCCAGACAGGGTTTGACTGTTAAAATACTGCCATTTTCGTGTTATACTATTTTTCTTACATTCTTACATGCCACCTTTGCATCTAAGATCTTAACCAGCTTGTGTTTAGCTAACATTCTGTTATGCAAAGCTTTTGATTCTGTCATTCATTATACGCCTGTTCTGCTAAGCAGTCACACATGGGTTCAGAAATCAGAGGTATTATGGCACAGTACATGCCTCTGGATAGTCAAGGAGAGGTTCCAAATCCTTCTCACGATGAAAATCACACTTGACACCATCTGTTTTCCCATAGGCTTTCCATTCTATTAAAACTTTGCATCCACATGGAGAGGATACTTGGCTTTCATGAAGTATAGAAAATCTAAGGAGGATTGCCCACAGATAAATTACAGAAAACATTTCTTTTGTTTAGAATTATAGGAAAGTAAGATGGAAAGTTATGAAATATGTCAACATTCATTGTGTCATTCTCCATGTGTACAATTATTTTTGCATCATCCCTTACAGTTGTATCAGCAGCTGGACATGACAGAAAGAGTTCCTGGGAATGGACTGTATTAACTGTATTTGGCGACATATCGACAATTTGATTCACATTGGTCAGCAATGCCACAACTTGCTAGAAGGTATATGAACACTTAATCATAGATGAACACAATGGCCTGGATCAAATAGCATCTGCATCAGAAAAGCCTGCCTTGATGTAACATCTGTTCCTTGCAAAACCATGCAACAGAAAGTGGTTTCCTTCTTTGTATTGATATTTGATTCAAAGCTTCAAACTGTGTGGACAAGGTTGTGTTACATTTCTACTTAATGAATTGAGAGGTTCCAAATTTAATTTTCATTGCTTGGATTTTGTTTTCGGTTTATAATATGTATGTATTAAACTACTAACTGTGTCTTTTTATTAATAACAATCATTAAAGAAAAATCTAATTAAGTATGCATTTAATCTAAGTTTTTTATTCGAAAGGTATCCACATAATTAAAGTAATCTTTTTTATTTATGTCCCTTCTCCTTTGTTTGAAAAAAAAGCAGTTAGGGGTATTTGGGGGCTAACATGATTGAGATGGTTTGACCTCCTATTTTATCTTTTATGCATCATCATTGTAACAATATAATAAAAAAATGAGACAAAAGGAGAAATTAAGAAAGAAGAGAGAGATGCATGGTTCATAATTTGATTCCTCATTATTCTATTCAAGAAGAAATCACAACATCCATTGTACTTCAAGTAACGCAGAAAACTTTCATCATTTCCTTACTCATTATTTTTTTTCTGACTTAACTGATAATATTGATTCTCTTGATTTATAGACACTTGACTAAGTTGATAGACAAACTAAGTTATTGACTAGGGTGACCACAAAGATATCATTTAGAAAAGGGTTAATCTTTTACATTATATATAGATTAGTCAGATATTAATCAAGTTGTGCATTAGTTGCCTTTAAACAATTAAAAAAAAATAATGCCTAGCAATTGAATTTCACATATTATGCATAAAACTGTCAAATTTGATTGCTTGCATGCATATATTCCATCATATAGTGTGTTACATGCATCTGAACCCCCTATTCTCATATTCTTCAATCTTTGACCTCTGAACCAACCATGGCAACAAGCTACGGTTGCAAGCCCATGTTAGCTTTATTATTTCCAAACTTGTTTTGTCTTTGAAGGGTGATAGGAAACTAATTCAAAAGGTTTAGAGAATAATCCAATTGCATGAGAAGAGCATAAGGTTGTGTTGGAGTTACGCAACACTTAATACATTAAAATCTCGAGTTTGATTTGCATTGTGAAATTTATAGTGCTGCCTTTCATTTTAATTTTCTCAACAATAAATCTAACAGAAGAAATAATATGGCACTGGTCAATATGGTTGTCAAGATTGCGATTTTAATCTTGCACGATCCTACCAAGGATCATCAATCTCTATCTTAAATAAAAGATCAAATTAATAAGATCGTAAGGTTTTATCGATCCTACTTTAAATATTTTTTTATTTCTTTTTCATACTTTCTTTTGAGAAATAAATGTTATAATGATAATACATTACATTGATTTTTTAAAAAAAATATTTTTAATGCATAAAAAGGTGGAAAAATAATAAATGATATAATTATTTAAAGAATACTAAAAATGATTGGATATATGTATATTTTTAATTTTAATAGGTAGATATCTAATATATATATATATACTTCTTAATAAAATATAAATTATAGTCATAATATATTACATTATATTTATAGAACTTTATTTTTTAGCATATAAAGTTTTAAAGTGATAAAAATAATAATAAATATAAAAAATATTAAAATATATGGAAAAAATCATTAAATATATGTATATTTTAATACATATTTATTTTTTAATAAAATATTTATAAATAAGATTTTTACGATCCATGATTCGATATAGTGATCTTCGATCTTATCACCCATTTTTTATCCTAAAAGAGATTCTAATCTTGACAACCTTACTTGTCAGTTAGAATGTAAATTACCATAAAATTTCACGTATTACATATAATACTCGTCACGGTATAAACTGTGCACTGTAAAATACGAGTGGTCTACAAGAAAAGCATATGGAACTTTACAGAATAAGAGTGGGCTCATTTTGCAGGTCCTCAAGTTTGAACTTTTGCTTCATTAGCTGTTCAAAAATTAAACAAATGGGAGTGATCATGCTCTCTGGTCAACTCGATCATATATATATATAATTCATCCTCAGCATTGCTGCTCATTAGGATAATAACAGTATCCTATTAGCAAGTACTGGATCTAAACAAGGTTACAACAAAGACAGAATAACAAAAAAAAATAATTGGAAAACCACAGTTGATATTCCCTTGTTTGGCACTACCGTTGGGTGCCCACAGTTGAATCAGCTCCTTTTGCAAGATTTGATGGTGCAGAAATCTTAAGTTCGATGCCAAGGTTCATTCCATTGTAAGCTATGGGGGCATACATCCACATCTCATCGGAGCTCAAAAGCTGCACCAGTGATTGATTGCAAAAGCGTATCAGTTTACCAAGTTTCAGACATTTTAAAAAAATATAATTAAACTATTATGGACTTGATAATGTTGTTATGATGTAGCCACATATATATTAATGTACAGATCAAAAGGCAACATCTTAGATTTTAATTGTGAGTTTTTGTAGTTCTACTTTTTTTTATGGGTGAACTCCTGTTCATGTCCCCTCTCAACTAGAATATACACAGGTTGTGAAGTTTGTAGATTAAAAATATGAAGTGTTCAGATTTTAGGAATATGAGGAGAAAATTTGAGGCCTCGTTCCAGACCTTGATTTGGAGCTGCAGAAACTTGACATATTGAACTGCTTCTTCTAGCATTGTGCTAATGTCTACCTGCCAGAAACATGCACTATGATATTAGATTCTGAAGTTGATCTGAAGAAAAAAGGAAAATAAGGATAGCGAGAAATAAAATGGCAATGCTTACTTTTGTTCCGTTTGGAACAAGGTTCTGCAGAATTCTTAGTCTCTCGTTGATCCTTTCTCTTCTCTTCTGCATTCCACAAAGGAACAACAGATAACATCAGCACAACAATTTATATGCATGAGTACAAAATATGTGCATGGAAGCTTTCCTTTGCAGCAATGCAAGGACTAGTTTCAGAATTTGCTTAGCTGCTTACTCTTGCATAAAGACTCTGGGGATCTGTCGCCGATCCCCGGCCGGCTCTTGCCTTGCCGTTCGGGTTTGAGCCTTTGGAGCTGGAGCTCGTGGCCCCTGCTCCGTTCAGAGCGTTCGATTCGTCATCCTCTGAGCTGTAGCAGCTGGAGCTCTGTGTGTTCATGTGGGCATTGTTGTCTGCCTCGTTGGAACCACTGGTGCTCTTCTGCTGCCTCTTGGATTGCGCATTCTTCCCCTTCTTAGGCACCTGAAAGCATGCATGCAACTGCTGTCGTGAGAAGTGTTCAAACTTCATCTCGTATCCAATTTAGATTTGGAGGTATGCAGTTTAAGAGGAGGTACATATATAACACAACTTACTTGCGGTGAGGCCCTGGCTTTCTTCTTGGATCTTCCCAGCTGATTGTCGTCTCTTTCGACTTGTGCTACAGGCTTCTCGGTATCATCAGGATGCAACCTTCTCTTCATACTTTGCAAGGAGTGACTAGCAGGAAGAGCAAGCGCCGCCGGCTCCATGGATTCAGTGATTTCATCACTTCTGGTTTCCTCATTCATGACTGCTTCCATCAAACGATGACCGGAGCCAACTTGAAAAAGTGGCACAGACGTCTGGTTTGCTTGCTCGTCTGCAATGTTGGTGTCGTTCAAGTAGCATTCTCCGGAGTTGGAGAAACTGTGCAGGAAATTGATGTTGTTGCTAGCAGTACCATTGCTCCAATTGCCTTGAGACCAAGAGTAAGGATTGTAGTTGGTGTTTTCAGAATAGTAGGAATTATCAGCACTGTAATCAGACCAAAAAACCGGTTGCACTCCAATGCCAGAGTTCTCCTGATCTTGGTCATTAATGTACTGATGAGAACCAAAGAGGTTGACCATCATTTCTGACTCCTCGGCCGCCATTGATGGATCGAAAAAGCTCCAACTAGCATCTGAAACCAATCCTTGAGGCTCCATGTCACAGGAGTTTCCGGCCGGGCAAAGGAATGGGTAGTTAATATGGAGGAGCAACAAGAAGAATACTTTAACGACTTGCTGCAACAATAACAAAGTCAGTGAGCATTTATATGGTTGAACATGGAGAATGTTGCCTGTAAAGAATTTGACATGTCACTCTCAATCAGCACAAAGAATTTTTTATAGATGACATAGGGGAGATGCCGCTGCGGGCGCGTAGTACAGCTTGCAATCATGCATTAAATAAAAAAACCATTCTTTTAAGTGTATAATAACATTGATAAGCTATCTGAAAAATAATTCCCCAGAGGATGTTAAATTGTTAATCAGTGGGACTTGAATACAATGTCTATGTTCAGAAATGAATGATTTGGAAGGCAAACAAGCCGATGGTTAGTCAATCATCAGAAGGAGGTGTGAGAATTGTATATGCTGTTATTCTGGCAATGGGCAGGACGTGGGCATTGCTTGAAGAGTATAATTAGATGAATTGGTAAGAGAGCTTCTGCATATGGCAATAAAGAAAGGAGGAAGTTGGCAAGGACGTGGGGAGGGGTTCTGATTTCTGAACATTCTCAAATCAGATACCCAAGGCTGTGGGGGTTGATGGACAATACCATCACAGATTGCGCGATTTGTTGTCCTACCGAGGGGCTGCATACCCAATTATTGCTTATGATCTAATTATCTGTAAATTCATGGCATGCATCCCACTATTTGATTCAATAAAAATGGTTCATCTATTTTTTTTACAGTTATAATTCTGTATGATAGCTGAAAAAACATGCATCTGTGCCTGATAACTTTGAAGAGCAGAAGTCCTTGGTTTGCTCATAATACATAAAAAGATGACTTTTCATGAGGAGAATCTTTATTGTTTAACATCATAAGAAGCACATTAAGATTTTCTAATAGCTATAACTGGGTGATTGCTACTTCTGTTAGCATTTATTTAATGACGCTTGTTTCCTGTTCTTTCAGAGAATGTTTTCTGTCATTATGTTAAAAAGTCAATATGGAGGTTGGTGTCAGCCTTAAGATATTCAAGTTTAACTCTTTCTTTTATCCTTCTGTCCTAAAGATAGGACATTGTGAAGTCAATTTTTAAGGACAGTCGGTAAAGTTGTCCACTTCAGAATCTCGAATTCTAACAGGAACTCAGTGTCAAGATTTACCATTTGATCAAACCACAGCAGTCAAATTGTATGATCCTAATGGTGAGTCCAATGTGATATTGTAACTGCAGGAACAAAAAAGTTTCACATGTTTCGCTGCTGTTTTACGTATCAGGAATAAGCATGAAGATTCTTTCAAGGAGCAGATCATGAATGTTGGATTCTTTACATATGAGGCTTTTTAACAATGCAACATGGATATATTTTCACAACAGTAATTCAATATTAAGTTAAATTTTCCGAAACCGTTTTGGTCCCATAAATCTTCTTGAAGCTGGAATCTGAGTAAGAGGAAGATTGCTGAAAGGATATTTTATGTCTCCCTGGTCATGTTAATTATACTACTAGAAGATCTCCTTAACTAATTATGCAAAAATGAAAGGTTGGTAGGAGGAAAGGAGAGAGCAACACCCATGTCTTTAGAAGTGCACAAGGCATAGCATTGTCGGGGATCTCGTCGCCTTTTGTTTATACATATCTTTTCCTCCAGTAAGCAACTTGATTGCACAGGTGAGTTCTAGTTGATCAATATAAAACACAGAGATAAGGATATGCCAGAAATATTTCCACCCCAATAAAATTGAAAATTTGTAGAGATTTCTCCACTCCTCTTTTTCTTTTTAAGCTTTTGGAGTTTGTGCATGTTCCAAATCTTAAATACTAATTAAGTTGAGGATCAAAGATATGATGTATCTATGTTCCTGTATGTTAATCTTGTTTACATAGTATAAGCTGAAACATCAGTGAGTTCGTCGAGTATGCCGCGTGCATCGATCCAAGCCTTCGTACTATGGCTTATTAAACAGCTTGGAATAGTTGCAGGTGATGATTAAAGATTGCCTCTTGACAGACAAAAAATCACAAACTTGTGCATTTTGCTGGCATTATACAAATCATTGGGTTACAATTAATGCCAGAAACCTGCATGTTTGATTTGCATGATTTGGCCTTCCAAATGAATGAAATTGTGGCTGATGCAGATTAGTTTTTGGCCTGACTCTTGGAAGGGAGCTAAGAGTGTGATTGAGAGCTGCAACTTGGCTGTTCATTTATCCAAATATGTCATTGGAACATCCACCGACTTTTTAATTGGATTCAGATATGGATGCAGTTACAATATAATCCATCTGCACATGAAGGAGTCATCCAGTTTTGCTTATTAAAATTGGGTCCTTTTCCATCAAAATCTGTAGGCACCTGCAGCAGAAGAAAACATTGTTCTTCCTGACATTTATTTCTTCTTAGGGGAACTTTGATTGGATTATGACTTTTCCATTCCTTAGTTCATTGAATTGTCCTTGATTTGTTTTGGAAACATTGAATCTGTCCCAAATCTAACATGCTTAGTTATGAAAGCTGGAAGGATTTGAACCTTTATGTAGATATAACCTAGAAAGAAAAATATTATACTATATATATATATAATATATATATGTATATATATATATATATATATATATATGTATATGTATATATATTTTGTGTATATGTATGTATGTATGAAAACTTAATTGACAACTAAGAGAGCATTTTCTGCTATGCAAATTCATATTCATGAATGTAGTCTCTCTCTCTCTCTCTCTCTCTCTCTCTCTCTCTCTCTCTCTCTCTCTCTAATCAAATGCATATTACATATAATCTACATATGTCTATGGCCCTGATGAAGACACGAAGTTAAATGTGCACGTTGATGTGTGTATATACAATTATGAACAATATGCATATAAAAATTTAGTGCTCACGTTCATAGTCAAAGCCCCAGGGGCCAATCTATTCATTCTGTACACATATATTATTTTCAGAAGAATATTAGATGCTCTAGAAATCATAGGAGCCAATCAATTTTTTTATCTTCTCTTATTTAAATATAATTGTTTATATCTGTATTAAGAAAAAAAAAGAGAAAAAATCGGTTACTTTGTTTAGTTCACAATAATTGTGCACGAATGAGAAGACATTAATGTATTGTTAGAATTATAAGCCTAATTTTTTTTGTTAGTATTCTTAGACTTGTGTTAGGTGATCAGCATAAATGACAAGGGAATTATTCTCTGTTCCGACAAAATAATTTATGCATAGATTGACCAATGACGCCAAGCATCATGAATGTTTACATATTGGAATCAAATTATTAATTTATTATGACCAAAAAATAATATAATCCTTAGTTAATTTTGTTTGACAAACAATATTATAAACTTCTCGATCACTTTTGAAAACAGGAATATTTTATTGATTTTTTCCCTAAATACTCATGAGAGAATGTTAATTTCTTAGCATTTATTTCTTTACTAAGACCCTTGAAGGAATTTAAAATATTCAGAACTCTTTCTTTGTCAAGATATGCATTTATCTTTTTTTATTAAAAATATATCTTAATTAATATGTACTTCTTGAAATTGTATATATATATCTATTTTTACGTAATTATACAACCCAAGTGATTTGAATTCTGTTGATAAATAAAGGAGGTGTATATATGTATATGTTAACCAGAACAAGGTGACATCTGAAAAAACAAATTAAATATTTCTTTGAAATTTGGCTGGTATTCAAAAGTCTTTACCATTTGATCATGACTTTATAATTTAGTGCCTATTTAGCAGAAAATTGTTTCAATTTCACTTAAAAAAGTTGTTTAGCTTCACAAAGAATCTCGTCCCAATTATGTTAATATTTCCAATGTAATTATAATAATTTCTAGTAATACAAAAAAGGGAAATTATAAATGAAAAAGCATGACACACAAAAATTATCAATGAAATTATGTGCCATTTAGCCAGAAGGCACTCTTATGTGAGGTATCATGCTAGTAGCCCTAAATATCTTCTACCACCACTTCCGATAGAGATGCATTTTCAACCGGGTCAAGTCGGATTGAGCCGGACAAATTGACAGACATTTGGGCATGCCAACACGACGCTAGCATAGCCTTTGGGCATGCCGACTAAACTTGAGCTTGATACGCCCAATGAATACGAGCCCGACCAGGCCTAACAAGGTCGTACATGATCAAATTTTTTTATATACAAAAATTATAATTTTTCTTATCTACATAGATACTGAACAGGATTTTTTTTGTAGTTAAAATACCCACTTGCCTTTTTAAACTAGATTTAAATTCTTCCTCCAACATAATTTAAAACTTAATATATATAATAAATAGTTTTTTTATATGACACATATTCTTATATAGTATATATTAATTATTAATACAATAATATCGCATACTATTATTTAGTTATTAATTTATCAATTTATGATATAAATTTTATTATACTAAAAAAATAGATTTTTATAAAAAAATAAAAATAACAATAAATATATAACAATAAAAAAATGTCCAGCCCTATCCATCTCGACCCTGTTGATACCATCGGATCCATGTGAGCATGATCAAACACGAGTTCGGTCGACATAAGCATGCAGAAAATTTCATCTCTATCTTCAAATATTTAATCTCACATGCCGTTGTTATCGAGCTAAACCCATTAGGAGTTTAAATGCAACCCTTCATTTTCTATCTATATCTTTTTTACCTTTGTAGTACAAAATAAAAAAAAATAAATTATCAATTGCATCAACATATTAGGTGTAATAGCATCAGGTGCAACAAAATTGGTCTACCTTGCGCTTTTTAGTGTGCAAAGTAAGCTTATCTTGCGTCATAATAAACACGTTATTTTCCAATAACAAAATGGTTTAACTTCGTCTGTCCATCTATTCTTGTAGTATATGAGTTTATATACTTTTCCATTTTTGAAGAATAAGTCCCAACATCTCAATTTCACATTGCAAAAATCTGAAACAGAAATTAGTCAAATCAACTAGCAATTTTTTTTTTTTGAAACTCATAGAATTATGAATAACCATTCAAGACATGCAACATATTTTTCGCTTAAGTAATCTCAAAAGTTCAATTTATTGTGTATGCAAAAGATTTCCGCTAGAGATTGTAATAACTATAGAACAACTTGGTGGCTATTCAAGACTCCCAACCAATGAAGTTCCCATGGCTCGAGCCAGCTTTGTGCCAGTCTTATTTGCTCTCAACCAACGAATATATTGCAAAGGGAAATGCATCATGAAACAACAACTGAAGACATCATAAGGCCAAATTACAGAACCTGACATGGCCTTATTTGAAAACTTAAATATTCAAAAGTCCATCTTCCACTCCTCCAAACAGGTACAATGGTCAAGCAGGAGTAGGACAGAATTGCTGTATCTTATGCAGCATTCAGGACTTCTGGATTCAGCCCTTTCAAAGAGTCAGATGCATTAACGTTGCAAAGAACAAACAGAGAGTTGTATCACAAGCACTCTTGACCTTTGATATCTAGTCAATTACCTCAGTCTGTACCCCTAGGAGATCACTTGGGTTTAAAGCAAGTTTTCTTTCCTAAATGTCAGCTGTGAGCCTTGTCAATCATGAAAAGGACACCTTTATCAGATAAGCAGAAGAGAAGAAAATGTAAAAGGCAAGGAACTCTTAAAGTTTCAACTTGTTGCTTCTTTCAAAAATCAAATACCAAAACATTGTAGACTTCAGTTGAGTTACTCACAGAAGGTGTATGTGTAACCAAACTATTAAAGAAATTTGTTAGAAGATAAAACTTTATAGTTGGAGGTGTAATCTTGAGTTGGAAGATGTAACATGCAGCTGGTACTATGTAATGTCACCCTTTTTTTTCAGTGAAATTGACCCAAATTGATTCAGTTTTGCATGTCCAGCTGTGTCCAGTATAAATTGTCACAATGATTTGATACTTGGTACAAAGGAGAAAACTTCCAGGGATTTGACATACAAATACATGGATTTGAGCAAAACTTGACTTTCATTATTCATCTTTGGGTCAGAGGTCTGACTTCTACACATATTTTTGGCCTTGATAACTATACATATTTTTATCAAATAAATGAATGGAAAAGTCAAGACATGAAAAAGAATGATCATTTTGGCCAAGAACAAAATGGAATTTGGAATAACATCACAGAATATTATTCTCCAATAAAATTAAAAAATAATATAAAAGCAAAAATGCATAGGCAAGCAAAAATAAATGCAAATCAATCAAGAAAAAATATTACAGCTTGACATTGGTTCCAGGCACCTAGCACATCAAAGCACATATTATTAGCAAACCAACAAAATAGTACACTAAAATATGTCATTGTGGAAAGAGCACAACACTGTTATGATAATGGCAATGTGCTCAAATTAGAAGGTCAATTATTGACTGAGCCATATTTCTCTTTCATTTTCCATTTTGGGATTTGCTAAGTAAAGATTGCATCATTGATAAACCCACTGGCTGCTGTCTACTCATTGACCACAAACCATAACCTTATTATAACCTCAAGAGATAGAAAATAAAGAACAGGACCAAAATTCAATCTAGTGTGATTCAGACATCATTTTCTTTAATGTTGAAAGTAGCCACACATAAATGCATGCAAGCACATACATAGAAATACAGAGAAAGATATTGCTCAGAGGAGGAATATGCCTTGTTTTCACATTTCTAACATTTTTTAATCAATATATTTCACAAGATAAATTTGTCAAAATCAAAAGGAATATCCTCATGCAAACTCTACAAATTGTGTATACACCGTGTACGCATACACTCACACACTATGAGCCTTTGAATTAGTATCACTTTTAATCTGATGGTCCAAAACACAAATAACCTCTATCGTTGGATTAAAATGATACTGATCCAAAGGTCGATAGTATGTGTTTTAAATATCAAATATTTTATTCATTTAGATTATATTTATACACAAATGTTATATGGGTGTTTATTAAATATTTCATTTATTAAAAATATTTATATTAACTACTTGTTTTTTTATTAAATTTTTAATTAGTTAAAATAATTTAAATTTAATAAATATTATTTTTTCTCAAAATTGTTTTATTAAATACTTGTTTTTCTTAAATATTAATTTTGTTAAAAATATTAACTATTTGGCTTGTCAAAATGTTATACCTAATATTAATATAAGATAATACTTACCCTTCTCTAAGTGTAAGTTTTGATAAAGAGTCATACGCAAGTTGGATATAAATATTTTTTTAATGTGAAAATTGTCCTTTTCAAAAATTGAATATAAACTAAAGAATAAATGCTTATTTCCTATTTTATATCCCAACCAAATACACCCATAGACTCTATTTGGTTAGTGGAGTTTTACTAATAGATTATAATTTTTTAATTCAATGGATACTCTCAAAGTCTTAATCCACCTAGAATAATCCATGGATTTAATTACTCTTTACTTTTTCTATTGCATACATAATAAATATTGTGGGATCCACAAAACACAATAAAAGGGTGTTTAACTAAAACTTAGAAAATAAGATATTAATCTTAATTTTATTTTCAAACAAAAAAGGGTCATTAAATTTTATTGTAAAGGATTATGTTTTTTTATTGCGACGACACATATGAATGGACAATAATGAATTTCCATTTTTTATTCATTTTGGCTACCTTTGACAATGAGATTTTTTTAAAAAAAATAAATTTAATAAGCTATTTTTACTATATATTATTATTTTTCCTAAATTATTTTATATTTAACATTTCACTATTTTCTATTATTTTGTTTAAATTATAATTATGTAATTTATTTTATATTATAATTATATTTTTTGTTTAATAATTATAATATACTATTTTTAATATTATTTCCTATTATAATTATATTATTTTGTTTAAATCATAATTATATAATTTAGTATTACTTTTCACTATTTAATTTATATTATTTATTGTAGTTATTTAAGAAATTATTATATTATATAAAAAAACTCATTATTATAAATTTTTAATTCAGTTAAATTTATTATCTTCATTAAACAAACTATTTTATCTTCTTTATTCTTAAATTTTATCTAAATATCCATTAAAACTAATCTATTAAAATAATTTTTTTAATTTATTCAAATACACATAGTTCAATTTATTAAATGACAAGTTTTTGGAACTTCCTAAAATTTCTATGAATCATACGCTCCCATTGTGATTTGTGGTACTGCCGCACTCTCTCGTAGACAACTTTCACATCTATTTATTCTTTTTAATTCACTACAATAAAGATAAAATTTAAGAGGGAAGAATTTATATTTTAATCTTTTTAACTTATTATATTAGATAGATAGTATTTATATTAATATTTTAAAATTTTGGGAGTACCCTCACAAACTGATCCGTTTCTGAATATAAACTTCATAAGCATGAACAAATAAAAAATGAAAAAAATCAGCAAGAATTTTGAAATAAGTGAAAAGTTGATGGATTTTGTATTCATTAATAAAGGCTTAATTGAGGAAATTCTTAAATTTTAGAGAAGAGGTAGGTAATTAATATAACTCCGAGAAAAGCTAATAAAAATTGGAGGGGAATTCGAATTATTATTAGAAAATATTAACTAGCAACATATCAAATTTATAATTTTGTAGGTTTACTTGCTAATAAAACTCCCATTCTTCCCACTCACTCCTCCATTTGAATCCCGAACTCCAAATTCTTCTCCTCCCAAATCGCAATTCCCGACGATTTCGTTCCAATCTCGTCTTCTCAGATCCCTCCGGCGTTGCTCCTCCTCGTCTCCGGTTCTCCGCCTGCCATGACTGCCGTCCCCGAGGCCGCGGCGCCGGCCCCCCTCTCTGGCGGCGGCAGGGAGCTCGCCAACCCGCCCTCCGATGGCATCTCCAACCTCCGCTTCTCCAACCACAGCGATCACCTCCTTGTCTCCTCCTGGAACAATGTCGGTGTTCCCCGGCATATAAACCCTAAAGCCCTTCTAGGATTTTGCCTCACGAACTTGTCAAATTACAAGAGTGATCGATCGATCACTAATTAATCCGTTCTCTGTTTTCACTGATCAGACTGTTCGGCTCTACGATGCGGCGGCCAACGCACTCAAGGGGGAGTTCCCGCACGGCGGGCCTGTCTTGGATAGTTGCTTCCACGACGACGCCTCGGGGTTCAGCGCAAGCGCCGACTGCAAGGTCAGGAGGTAAGAGCGGTCGGTTTCTGTTTTCTGTTCATTTGCTTAATTTCTGAAATGTGTTCTTATGATTCACATTTTTCTCGGTATATGTTAGCTGGACTGCCTGCATTTTTTATTAGTTCATAAGATAGTCTAAACGAAATAAACAAATATTGAATTCTAAACTAAGTAAACAAATGAAACTCACTAATTGAATCATTAACTTCTAATGTAATTTTCCATAAACTAAATCGGAAGTATGACACGAGTCAACTTTTAACAAGTTAGGACTTCATTTAACAACTATGTTGCACCATTTAGCCTGATCATTGTTATTTGGACATTACATGGTGAAGATTTATCAATATCTTCATTTTTTTTTCATTTCCTAAATAACTTTGAAAGAGAGATGGCCAAACCTACTACATTATTTCATTATAAGATGAGATGCATGTGAATGAGCAGGGAATAAGAGATGTTAATGCCAGAAGTTGAAAAAACAAGGGCTTTATTACAACGAAGTTTTGAGTGTAAAAAAAAAAGTTATCTCATTAGTTGAAACATGAACATGTTCCTTTTGAATTAAGACACTTTCCTGTATATGACAGTGACTAGGGAGGTTAATGATGATTGCTGCAGATGCCTAAGATTTTGATCCTGACTGTCATTATCACTTTTAATATATTTAATCTATTGTGGATCATGGAAAATTTCATCAGAATTTTATATCTGGATTTTATTTTTCTCTTTTATAATTGCTTGTTATGAGTGGCTAATCCTTGCCAAGAATATATGTTCCTGTTACTTATTCATCTTAAATATTTGTGATTCTATGGTTGCACTTTTGTCTCAACCCTTGTTCATATGATTTGAATCTTTTATTAAGTGTCTTCTCTATCCTAATAGGATATTTTCTTAAGTTATAAGTTTTCCAAAGTTGGGCCATGTGATCATTTCCATTTTACCTGACGTAACGCTCTAAAATGACTTTCTCAATTTAGGTTTGTCTTTACTTCTGGCAAGGAGGATATTTTGGGAAATCATGATGCTCCTGTGCGCTGTATCGAATATTCTTATGCAGCAGGTTGTTTGTGTTTTTGCTTTTGGTTACAAATGACTATTTTTCTTTTTTCTGAACTACGGATTTTCCAATACCTGATTATTATTTTCTCCCAATCCTTATGAGGTAATTGAAGAATCTGTTGAGATGGTAGTTCTATCCTGCTTCTATCTTAAAGTTGGCATGATCTCATATATGTTTCATTTACTTAGTTAAATTATTTAAGAGTAACTGTGATAACAATATGTGCTTGACCCTTTTGTAAATGTTTTGGAAAATAAGCAATACAGGATTTAGTAGTGAACTTGCTGTAGGGGCATTTCTACATTCATCAATAATACATTGTGTCCTTTTTAACTGAGAAAAGTTATCTATTTTCCTCTATTTGGTCGTATATAAGAGAAAAAACAAGTTAAAAATTAATTATTTTATGTGCAACATGGAATAATATATGATAGAGGGAATCTTCTTCCCGTTTTACAGGAAAAAAATTCGGGAAAAATATTTGTGCATATGCCGCATACATGTAGCTATAAGGCTCCTCCCCAGAGTTTGATGTTTTATATTCTTAATAATTCAAACTTATGGGGTTATTCCACATCTATGTCCAACTAATGTCACTTTCTTGTTCCAATATATATTTTGTACATTCTGAAACATGCCTAGTTATTTAACATATATGATATTGCTCCAATGATTTTTGTTTGGCTACATTATCTTGTTTGGTCAATATGAATAATAGACTGCTGTTTTGTTCGTTAACCACTTAAATCATATTAGGTCAAGTCATTACTGGAAGTTGGGACAAGACACTTAAATCCTGGGATCCTAGAGGTGCAAGTGGGCCAGACCACACGCTTGTTGGAACGTATCAGCAGCCTGAGCGTGTGTACTCTCTTTCTCTGGTTGGATACCGTCTAGTAGTTGCTACTGCAGGAAGGCATGTAAATGTTTATGATTTGCGCAATATGTCTCAACCGGAACAACGAAGGGAATCGTCACTGAAATATCAAACTAGATGTGTACGTTGTTATCCTAATGGGACAGGTGAATATTTCCATTGTCTTATGAACTTAAATGTGGTCTACAATGTGTCTGATCAAACTTTATCTCCATCCTATAAAGAATTCATCGTAAATCTAGATTTGCATGGTATTTGAATGGGGGCTGATATCTAGACTCTTAATCATCCTTTTCAAATAATGAATAGTTTCCTATTCCGAGGATGACATTCTTTGAAGAATTTAGATATGTCTCAAGTGTACTGAAGCATCTATCCTAGTGTTTTTAAACTTTAACTAATTACCCCAATCCAAGCCCTGGATCACAGGTTCAGCTGTCTGACTTACCAATGAGTTAATTATGTAAATTTAAAGAAAAAAAGAGGAAAGGATGGCTAGTTATGGACAATTTGTATTACTTTGATGATCATAATGCAAATAAATGGAGGTAGAAGGCTGATGCTCCATACAAAAGACGTGCTTAATTTGTAAATTTCATAATTTGTAACAGTGGCTTGATTCTCAGATGTTTTCATTCTTCGACTGTACTTGAGTTTCTTTATTCTTGGTTTGCTTTCAAACGCAGGTTTTGCTCTTAGCTCTATTGAAGGTCGGGTAGCTATGGAGTTTTTTGATATGTCAGAAGCTGGTCAAGTTAAAAAGTATGTTGTTCTGTGTCTATTCACATTTTGCAAATCATATCCATGTTTTAATTAAAGAATCTCCCATTCAACACTGTCAATAATCAACTTTTTCTAGGGTGCAATTTAATGTTCATTCTTCAGTAGCCTTGGCATTCTAGCTTGAGTATTGCTGTGAAATATTGTGTGGAACTATTCAGGCATTTGTTTCCTAGCCAGCATTCTTTCTTCTTTTCACATTCGAAGGAGAACCCAACTGAACCATCTGAATATATTGAGTCGCCAGACTGGTAATGAACCAGTCTAGTTCAATTGATAATTTCAGTCATATTATGCAAGGACCAGTAGTTTATAGGTTATGAACAGAAGTTTTGGAGTTTCAGTAAGGTTGTACCTGTGTGCATGTGGTCATTTATGTTCATTGCAATAAAAACATTAACTGCATCATTGAGCGGGCGATGGTTTTTGCTATTCTTTGGGCAATATGGCTTCAGCTGAATGATACACTATTTAGAGGAGGAAGATGTTATGTCGAAAATGTTATTTTGCATGCTCGCAAGGTGGCCCGGGAATGGACATTCATGAGTTGATTGACTGCATAAACTTCATTTCAGTAATATGTATTATTAGAATTCTAATTTTCAATGAATTCGGGGATGGTTAACACCTTTTGGTTATCAACCATTATCTCCTTTATATATATATATATATATATATATATATATAATGGAGGTGAAACACCCCTCCATGTGTTTCACCGTGAAACACTCATATGATCAATCGTCTATCTTTAAATATGTGGTCTAAATTAAAAATAACTTAAAACCGCCTAACTAAAATAATCTAACCACTTTCTCTCTCCTCTTTTAATCTAGACCACATATTTAAAAATGAACGATTGATCATATGGTGTTTCAAGGTGAAACACATGGAGGGGTGTTTCACCTCCATTAAACCCTATATATATATATACTGTGTGTGTGTGTGTGTGTTTTCTTATTGTCAAACTCTAAATTGCTTTAGTGTTTGTTGGACTCATCCACCGTTCACCTTACTATTGAATGCTGGCAGCCATCATCACCATAAAGAATCAATCCACCTATGCTTTCTGTTCATGATGTTTCATTCAAGGGTTCAAATTTTCTAGAAAGAGATTCATTGTCTCCATACTTATTAGCTATTGTGTTTTCTTAATAATGGAAAGGATGACTACCAGAGATGTAGCCATCCAAATTTATTATTGTAGACTCAATAGCTATTGTTATTTACTTTAGTAAACATGGTGATGCAGGTATGCTTTCAAGTGTCATAGGAAATCAGAGGCTGGGAAGGATACTGTTTATCCTGTCAATGCAATCGCATTTCATCCAATGTACTGTTTCCCTATATTCTATTTTTATCTCCTATTAAGGATATAGATTCTACAATGAGTCAATGGCAAAGAGGTGTTATTTTTCTTTTCAATTCTTCTTATGATTTGATTGTTTCAGCTATGGAACATTTGCCACTGGAGGTTGTGATGGTTATGTGAATGTTTGGGATGGCAATAATAAGAAAAGATTGTATCAGGTTAGATATTTCAGAAAATGGAAAAACAATTACTTTTCATTCAAAAGTTAAATAGACTAATGTTGCCTGTGTTATTGTGTCCTGACAGTATTCAAAATACCCAACTAGCATCGCTGCATTATCCTTCAGCAGAGATGGCCGTCTACTTGCTGTGGCTTCAAGTTACACATTTGAGGAGGGTGACATACCGTAAGTGTTGGATTCTTTGAACAGCCTCAGAAAACATGATATGGTCCAGTTCTTTGATTAATGCTCACGTGTATTATCTCTGTTGTTGCAGTCATGAACCTGATGCCATTTTTGTGCGGAACATAAATGAAGTAGAAGTGAGGCCAAAGCCTAAGGCCCTACCTGCTCCTCCATGAACTGGTACCTCTAGAATAACTGTGGCATAATGCTTCTGATTTTTTTTTGCTTCCTGACATTTTGTTTACTTCAGATATTTTACAATTGTATCTTCACTTTATTTCTGCTACCTCTTCTTGTCCTTCCATTTAGCTCTTAAGCTAATGCTACTGACTTTCTAGAAACAAATATAGAAGTATAAAGAAACCATCAAAGTTTATTGTTTTATTTGCTGTCTAGTGTTTGAGTAGTTTGTGTTCAATGTGTGTTGTGATTATTGTCTAATATTTTGGGTTATGTCCATGAACTGGGTTAGTGTTGTCAGATTACTGTTAGTTTGTTTTTGGCGAAATCAAAACAATAACAAGTTCAGGTTATTCATGGATGTGATCCATCCTGTGCCTGTTTATCGTACTGAAAAAAATTGTTGGTAAATATGTACAAACAAATTCCTTCCTATATAAGGAATTTATGGAATGAAGGAATAAATTCCTTCTATAATTTGGATGCAATATAGTAAGAAGATAGGATGTAAAAAAGGGTGCTTTTGGGGTGTCATCAGGTTAAAATCTAAACTAAAATACTGGTAAACATGTAAAAAAATCATTGTATATTTTGGGTGCAACGTAGTAGGAAAATAGAATGTAAAAAAGGGTGTTTTTAGGGTGTCAGCAATTAATTTTTTTTGTAAAATATATAAAAATACAATCCTTCTATATTTTCTTGCCCTTCTACCTTAAAAAAAGTGATATATGTTACTAATTCATGATGTCCAAGCATAGATGATCTGATGTTGCAAGTATATATACTTAGAACAGTCTACCTGTCTCCTCATACAATAAGCCCTTACACACTCATGGCCAGTGAACAAATGCAAGAACGCTTACTATTGCATTCAATACTTCATATATTCACTGAAAATAACTGCATGTTAGTTAACTGGTGTAAATCTTGAAATGGAGGTAAGATTTAACCATTGTATACAAGCATCATTCAGAGACTGATTCAGGCTGTGTTGGGTCACATGAAATTATCTATTAAAGCTTGCTTGTTGTGATACAAGGAATTCAATTTTTGAACTTCTCATCATAGCTCACATGAAATCACTAAGTAGAGATGATTGAAACTAGGTGTAAGATATGATTTTGTATCCTAGTTTGTCTCCCATGTAATTATCATGTTATTATTGTGGAGAACAAAAGCCCTTTGATCATTAGTTATGTTGTATTCAAATTTGAACATTCCCATGTGTTATCATGTTGTTATGTTGGAGAACAAAATACGATTACCTTTTCATAATTAGTTATGTTGCATTCAAATTTGGATGTTCAAATTTGTCGATACAACTTGCTTCACTTGTCAAGACACGAATACTATAATTGCAGATCCTCTTAGAGCATACGATAAAATAGAAACACATGTTCTTCTGCACATGTGCGTATCGGAAAGGGTGTTAAGATTTCTTGATTAAGAATTACTAATATTATCTAAGTAATTCATGAATTCTATCACTTCCAGAATTTATTACTGTCACATTGAAAGTCTGAGAAAATATGTGCATCTCTGTGGGTCTAAACCTGTATGTAATATCATTAAATAATTTGTAATACGGTTGTTTGTTGATATTACCATCCCAATTCCAATATGCTTCAGAAAACATTATATTCTTTTATTTCTCTGGGTATCATTATATTTGATTATTGTTTGTAATATCCAACTTAGGAAATTTTAAAAAACAGGAGAAAACGTTAAAGTAAGTTTATCTTAGCTTAGCTTACTTGTGCCCTAACCTTCTTTCTTTGTTGCATTACATCTACACAAGGCTAAAAAGGTCCAAGGAGTTGGGATGTCGGCGAGAGGAGAGGACGACGTCTGCACAGACCGGCTATCGAAACTACCGACCTGATTCAACATGGCTTCCCTGCCATCCGGCTGCGCCTGTATGTCTGCTGTTTGGAGACATTGATCTCGTTGCATCCAGGTTTTGGTTTGTCCAGCCTTCCTTCTAACCAGACCAGGCTACAATTCTTTAGTATTTTTCCTTCACCCGGAAAAATAAAATAAAATCTTTGCTATACTAACACTTGGGAGTCCTCGCTTTCCAAGTGAGCTTTGTTCTTGGGAGTCCTCGCTTTCTAAGTGAACTTTGTTACTCTCTTTAGGCTGTGGATCCACTGTGAAAAATAATTTATCGTTGTTATCATTATTGCTGTTGTTATATCAAATATTATGCATTACCTGTTAAATAAGCTGGGACGCTCATTATTTCCGTAAGAATTATTATCTTTATCTTTTTAATTAAATAAAAGTTCAAGAAAAAAAAATAATTTTATCACTTTAGTACCCATATGTATCATTTATGAAATATATAATATGTTAATGTGGGTGTTTTTATAATGTTTAATATCTAACAAATGTTTTTTGCTTCATAATAAACACGAAAAAATGATTTGAATAAGAATGCTGAACTAATTGAAACGATTGTTTTTGTAATTATACAAGTTCTTTTGTATACACATTTAATTGTTTTGACGAGGCACCAGAGTAATTAATAGATCAAATACTTCAGTATTATGCACCGTAATTTTTTTGGTTTCCACTGTGTTCACAAAGAATTTTAACTCTAATTAAGTTTAATTAGCATAAGTAATTATTATATTTTAAAGTATTAATAATTTTGAATTTGATTTTGATAATAATTATCATTTTGAGATGGTTATATTTTTATGAGTAAAAAGTGTAAGAGATCATTAATATTTGATAAAATAATGATCTGGGCTACTGATGTTTGGTTTTTAAATTGTAGGTTACTCAACTTTAATTTTATTCAAATTTAGATCATCCATCATACTTTAATTTTGTATTATCTATTTTCATTTTAAATTTTAGTTTAAATTCTTTATCACATTGATTTTAGATTTTATAACATATTTTTTTTTCTTATCTAATTAGTGCGTAAAATGTTGTTAGGAGATATTCTATTTCTTTCCAATGTTTCTAATTTCTTTTTTTATCATTATTTATATACCTAATCTAATATTGTTATTATTTATTTATTTTCGTAAATTTTTATGTATATTTTGATGGTAATCTTTAGTATTATCTTTTTAGATTCCAACTTTTTATTCGACTTATTTATCAAATATATTATATATTTATAATAGATATTATTTTTTTATCTAGCGAATTTTTAAAATTTAATTAGTGAGTTGATGTGTCACATTCTACATATATAATATTAATTGTTAATTAGTTAATATAAAATTAAAATTATTAATTATTATTTTTAAGTTAGCTGATGTGTCACATGCCACATAAGTGACATGTGGCAAAATTATTAAAATATGATGAATGATCTAAATTTGAAGAAAATTAAAATTGAGTGACCTACAATTTAAAAATCAAACATTAATGATCCACATCATAATTTTACCAAACAATTGATAATCTCTCGCACTTTTGACTCTGTTTTTACTCAATTTTTAATTTGTCAAATATTAATAAGTTTGGATACGGAGATTGTGAACGTCTACCTTAAAAAATTAATTCTTGAACACCCTCATCCACCACCCGCCCACCCAAAAAAGAATGTTTAACTCATGAGTAGCCTGAACAAGATTAAAACATTTAAGTGAAACTTTAAAAATGTAAATTCAGAAATTATGTTTATTATCATTACACAAGGATAAGTAGATTCAAAAAATTCAATCTATATATATCGTTAAATATTAATTGAAAAAATAAAAAGCTTAACTTTTATCTCTATTGGCTAATTTATCATTTTATTTGTACAAACTAGAAACTTTAGGGAGGAGCTACTTGTTATCATTAAAATGAGTTTGAAACAAATATATGAGTGATATATATTTTAATTAAAAAATGAAAAGTATTTATTAGTAAAAAGACCATTGATTAGTCATATGATGTAATCTACTACACAGACCAAGCACAAAGTTAGCTCTCTAGATTTATTTTCCAATCTACATCTAAAAACCAAAAAATAAGGTTACAATTTTTTAGGCCTGTAAGCAGAAGAATCCAAAACCTATAAATTATCTAAACTAATTATTTAACATGATCCGAAAAAAAATAATTTTCTTTTAAAAGAACCAATCAAATTCTACGGCATTTTTTAAAAAAAAATAATAAAAGAAGACCGTGAGATAATAATATACAAAATATATCGTATTAAAATTAAGTTTATCAAAAACATTAAAGATTGATTAGATAAACTATTTTTCGTTTGATTACTTAATCTTAGGCTTTGAATTAGACTTGAATTAATTAACTATAGTAACAATAACTGACAACTTGAATTAGTTAGTTAAAGAAGTGTGAGACACTATTTGTTCTAAAGTTTTAATATCTTTAGGTTTGGTTTACCAGTCCAACTCAAACTTTATACTGCTATTTATAATAGGTCAGCGCGCCTCCACTCTTCCACAAGTCTGCATTCTTGATCTCTCTCGCTCGTCATGGCTGCTGATGCTCCCACGCCCTCTCCGCCGCCGGTTTCTAGGACCTCCTCTGATAACATCGACAACGTTGCAGAGCCTACGGTCACGCCATTGGCGCCGCCGGTTCCGATTCTTGGTCCTGACTCGTTGCCGGTTTCCGACCACGCGGCGGAATCAGCTCTCGCCCAGGAGCCGTGTCCGTTGACAGTTGCCGCCGCGGAGTCGTTGCTCACTCTC